>RJWH01003088.1:0-159028 GCA_004363575.1 Solenodon paradoxus
GGGGAGGAGGGTGAAGAGGAGGAGGAGGAGGGTGAAGAGGAGGAGAGGGAAGGGGGATGGGGGAGGAGGGTGAAGAGGAGGAGAGGGAAGGGGGATGGGGGAGGAGGGCGAAGAGGAGGAGTCTGAGGCAGCTATGGCAAACAGGCAGCTGAAGATGATGAGGATGATGATGTGGACAGCAAGAAGCAGAAGACTGATGAGGATGACTAGACAACAAAAAAAGAAAAGATAAACTTAAAAACAAAGACCGCCGTGGTCTATCCACCCCCAACGTCCCGTCTCAGGACAGAAACGTGGATACCAGGAGGATACCACGCGGCCCTCCCGCCACCCAGCCCCACCACCACCGCGCATTTGCAGCAGGGGAGGAGAAACGAGCCCAAACTTCCAAGGCCCTGCTTTTTTTTCTTAAAAGTATTTTGAAAAGGAAAACTTGTATTTCTTATTTACATTTTATATTTTTGTTCCTGTTGCTAGGGGTCAGCCATTCTTAATGATCTGGGATGACCAGACCAGCCTTTGGAGCCTTCTCTGTCCTGCTTCTGACTTTATTTGTGGTGTTACCGTGTTCATTCTAATCTCAAAGGAGAAAAAAAAACCTTGTTAAAAAAAAAGCAAAAACAACAACAACAAAATCTTATTTCAAGCATTCCAGCAACTTTTTTTGTGTATGTACTTAGCTGTATTATAAGTAGTTGATTTGTGTGAAATGGTTAAAAAGACCAAAGATAAAAAGGTTTCTTTTCTTTTTCCTTGGTCTGTAAAGTTGCTGTTTATTTATTGGCCTGTTTGATGTATGTGTGAAATGTATTCAACAATAAACAGGAAGTTTATTTTGGCAAGTTCTAAAAAAAAAAGAGAGAGAGAGTGAAAGTCTTATTGTTGACAGGAAGATAATTTTAGTAGTCTGGATGGAAGATCAAACCAGCCACAGTATTTCCTTAAGTCAAAGGTTACTACAGAGTGAGATTGTAACTCTTCCATTCTATGAAGGCTAAGAGAGGTGACGAGATGCAGAAGAAAGTCTGAAGCTTGGAGAGGTCAGTTTTCATGATGTTTAAGGAAAGAAGAGTCTCCACGACATCAAAGTACAAGGTGAAGCAGCAAGTGCCAGTCTAGAGCCTGCAGCTAAATTTATCCTGACCATGTCGCAGACGTCATTGATGACAGTGGCTGCTGTAAACAGATGTTCAGTGTAGACAAAATAGCCATCACTAGGATGTCCTCTAGGAGTTTCATAGCCCGAGAGGACAAGTCAGTGTCTGGTTTCAGTGCTTCAAAGGATGGACTGACTCCTATTAGAGGCTAATGCAGCTGGCAGTTTTAAGTGGAAACCACAGCTATTTCCTCAGAGAAGACTTCGGTGCTTAAGGATTGTGCTCAGTCAACTCTGCTTGTGCTGTATAAATGAAACAACAGCCTAGATGGCATCACGTTTACTTACAACATGGTCTACTGAATATTTTAAGCTCACTGGTGAGGTCTGCTGCTCAGAAAAAAAGATTCCCTTCAAAATAATACTTTTTGTTGACGTTGCTGCTAGCTACCCAAGGGCTCTGATGGAGTGTATGGGAGATTCATGGATTTGCCTGCCTACGAGCAAAGCATGTGTCCTGCAGCTCAAGGATCAAGGAGTCATTTTGACTTTGAAGCCTTAAGAAATACATATATATATATATATATATATATATATAATGTGTATATTTCTTTATATATGTGTGTGTATGCTTGTGTGTGTGTATATATATGTATGTATACATATATAATCTTTTTTTTAAAGTAAAGGTGTAGGCTGGAATGGAGTCAATTAGGCAGGCAGGCAGGAAGAGAGAGGAGAAAGTATTTTATTTCCATTTAGTTGTTCACACTTGTTGTCTCCCCCACCTCCCACCCCCTGACAGAAACGAAGGATTATGTGGTCTGTATCCTAACCTATGGGGGTGATTGACTTAACTGCTACTCCACCGGGGCATACCAAGAAATACATTTCATAAGGCTAAATATGTTACATACATAGTGACTCCTCTGATGGATATGAGCAAAGTAAATAAAAAACCTTTGAAAGAAGTCATCATTCTAGATGCCATTAAGAATATTCCTGCTGAAGGTACCGTAAACATTGTTGAAATGACAACAAAGGATTTAAGATAAACTTAGGTGCTACAGCAGTGTTTGAGAGGAGTCAATCTAAGTTCTGTGAATAAAACACGATCAAACTGCAATCACGTTGCTATAGAGAAGTCTTTCGATTTCTCTTTCCTTTTTTAAAGAAGGCAGTCAGGTAATAGTCAGGGAGAGGAGGAAGCACTTCATTTATCTAGTCGCTCATTTTAGTTGTCCCTTCCGCTGCCACTCTGTGTCCTCAGGTTGTGAAATGCGCCTCAGGTGAGCTCTTAACACCTGAGCTATCAAGGCCACTGAAATCTTTCTTTTTCAAGGATCAAACAATGTGGTAAACTTCACCATTTTCTTTTCTTTTTTTTTTTTAAGGAAAGATGCAAGCAGGAATGAAGGTGAGCATGTCAGCAGGCAGAAAGAGGAAGAAGCATTTTATTTTTATTTAGTTGTTCACTTGGGTTGTTCTCCCTAGCCCGGGACATGAACCCAGGTCCTTGGGATACATGTGGACTGTGCTTAGGCTGCAGGCAGGTGACTAAACCACTACTCCACCAGGTGCACCAGTTTTCTTATTTATGCATTTTTGATAGTCTTTTTTTTTATTGTAGTAATTATTCTACACATTAATTTCCTATGTATAGGTTCCCCATTTCTTAGTTATGTTTCAACACACCTGCCCTCCACCAAATCACCAAGTGTTCTTCCCCATTGCCCAGTGGGCTCCGCCACCATGTGCCCCCGCCCACCCTATTCCCTTTCGGTCACCTCAGTTCTGTTGCAAATGTTTCAGGCTTGGTTATGTTTCATCTGTTCCTTTGTTTTGTGTGTTCACGTTCCACCTATGAGTGAGGTCATCTGGTGTCTATCTTTCTTCTTTAGACTTATTTCACTTAGCATCATCCCCTCTAGGTCCATCCATATTGATTCACATGACAGAGTTTCATCTCTTCTCAGGGCTGTGTAGTGTTCCATTGTATATATGCACCACATCTTCTCTATCCATTCATCTGACGTTGGGCACTTAGGTCATTTCCAGTTCTTAGCTATTGTGAATGGGGCCACAATAAGCATGGGGGTGCAAATATCTCTGCTGATGGGCGCTTTTGTATATTGATGCCGTTTTAAGAGGAAAGAAGCAGTCAGAAATGAAGGTAAGTAGGCAGGCAGGCAAGTGAGAGAGGAGGAAGAAGCATTTTCAGGTGGACTAAGCCATAGCTGCAGACTTAAGACCTGAGCCACCAGGGTGAGTCACTGTTTTCTTACTTTAAGAAATTGCCACATGCACCCCAACCCTTAGCACCATCACCTCCAGGAGACTCCCCAGCAGCAGCTAGCAACAAAGTATTTTAATTAAGGTATGTACATTCTTTTTTAGACATTATGCTACACAAACTTAATAGAGACAGTTTAGTGTAAAAAATAACATTTCACATACTGGGAACTAAAGGCTAGCGGGAATGCTTTATTGGGAGTGTTCCTTCATCGTGATGGTCTGGAAGTGAATCTACATTATCTCTGAGGTGTACATGCAGTAACTGATTCAGGGAAGACTTACCAAGGGAGCTAAAACCACAGCTGGTGAGTATTTCAGAATGGAGTATTCAGTCTCACAGATATACACTGGTTACTTATGAAGAACAAAGGGAAAAGAACTTTGAGAGTAAACCGATCTGGCAAAGACTGCCTTAAATGATCCAATTAAACATCATTAATGATGTGACAATTCATTTGTGTGTCCTGAGCTGTACCCGTCTCTGCAGCATTCTTGTCAAAATGGTCATCTGAATCAAATCATGTAGACACTAGACAAACTCAAACTGTAAAAAGTAAGTGACCTAGACTTAGGGAACTGTTCTAGATTACAGGAGATGAAAGAATGTATGATCCTTGAATGATCTTTGGAGGGAAAATCCAGCTAAAAAGACATTTGTGAACAAAACAAGAACAAACACAAAAAGACATTTCTGAAATTATTGTGGCAATCCAAATAAGGACTATAATCATCCTAGACAATAGTATGGTATTAATTTCCTGAATTTGATAATTATATTGTAGTCATGTGAAAGGCGGCTCTTGTTTTAGAGATTAAACTGGAGCTTTTATAAGATTAGCTAAAGTGTGGGATTAATCTGGATATTTGCAAATAACTTTTCGATGGTTTAGGAAAATATTCAGAGTGGTAAAGCCAACATGATGAAATGTTACTAATAAGCAAATTTAGGTCAAGGGTCTGAGTGCCCACTGTTTCTTTCTGCAACTTCTTAGGATTAAAACTTTCAATGAAGAGCTGGAACAAAAAGTTCAGCTTTGTTTTTAAGTTCTATATCTGACCCAGAAGGAACTTCACACCACAATATAGTCACCAAATGTTTCAAAGCAAACACATTTCAAATCATCTATTTTTTTGTTTTTTAAGAGAGGAAGCATCTTTATTTTTTAGCTGTTCACAATGGGCTGGGACTTGAACCCAGGGGCATGTGGCTTACTCCTGACGGCACAGATCCAGGGCACGCCAAGGACATATGTGGACTGCACCCATTCCCAACTCCTCCAGGGCGTGCCCATCCTGAATTATCCTAACCCCCATAAAATGGACCTCCAACATAAAAGCTTCACAAATCCAAAGCTCAAAATTCTTCTTGGGCGTGCCCTGGTGGCTCAGCAGTCTGGTACACCCTGGGAGTAGTTCCACATACATCCCAAGGTCCTGGGTTCAAGACCTGGGGCTGGAGAAACCATCAATGTGAACAACTAATTAAAACAAAAACAAAACCAAAAACAACAACACTATCTCTCTCTATAGATTATTTCCATTTATTTATTTTGAAGGAAAGGTATAGGCAGGAATGAAGGTGAGTAGGCAGGTAGGAAGAGAGAGGAAGAAGCACTTTTATTTTTGTTAGCTGTTCATCACTGGTCATTTCCTTGGCCCCAAAGAGACTTAAGATATACATGGACTGTGTGTAGACTGTACCAGGTCTAAACTGCTAGGCCACCAGGGACACCAAATATACAAATTGCTAAAAAGTTTTGGAACCCACGATTTTCTGTCTGGATGCCTGGAATTTTTTTGTTTTTGCACCCTTGTCTCCTGACCATGGGTCTGGAACCCAGGTCCATGATTTTCAAACAGCAAAACAAAAAAGAAATGAATGAAGAGAAACAACCTGTTTGTTAGCTGCTATAGTGTACTGAATATTCAGAGTGCTTGACCTAAAATGAGGTCTTTCTCTACTGTCAGTTAAACAAGGGATCAGGATTCGGTAGAGCCCCGCTCTAGAATCACACTTAAACTTCTATTTATGCAGTAGTATTTGTAAGAATTTTTAACATGGTATAATTCTTCAGGTTAGAACATGTTTCAGAGCTATTTACTCAACAGAGACTTTCATGGCTCAGACTTTTGGAAAACTTAATTCACCTGAAAGAGTGATTACAGTCTTAACAAAAGTAAGTGTGAATTTATTGTGAAGAAACACAAATATCAGTTTCTTCTCCATAAAATCTTTCGTTTGTCTTAAGTCCAAAGAGTTAAACAACTAGAAAGTCTATGGTCAATCACCCTACAAAATTCTTTTCCGAAGAGACTTTTTACTATTTGGTTATGCACCTTAGAACCTCAACGGTGAACTCGCCACAGAGGTGATGCGAGAGAACGTGTGGAAAGAGGTGCTGTGCGCTGTGCGCATGTCTGGTGAGCTGAGCAGGGGCGGGGCAGGAGTCAGTGGGCGGGGACGAGCAGCGCCCCCGCCCAGCGGGCTGGTGGTTGACGTCTTTCACTCCACTGCTCTGACGGGACAGTGACCGACAAAACTACACTCCTCTTAGAACCACTGCTTCAATGGCGATTTTTTATTAAAAGAAGACCTATTCAAAACACAGTAAGAAATCAGGCTTTTACCAATACACAAATAAATTTACTTAAAATCAGCTCTGACACATATTTTAAAAAAGTTTCGGAACCTGTCCCCACCAATGTCCACAAACTAGAATGCACACGTGAGACCAGCAGTTCACCTCGGAGCATCAGGAAGCCATGATGGTCCAGGACTTGCTGACATATTTCTCTTGACACTGAGTGATAGTCACAAACAAAATATGTCTCTTGCCTGGATAAGCAGGAAGAATTCACATAAAAGAGCTTCATCAACTATTTATGAAAGAGAACTGGTAATATCAGAAGAGTTCCAACACTTCAATTGAATATAATTCTCTATTATTCTTTTCTTGATTTAATTTCTGTATTTCACGAAAACTGACTTCAATCTTGTTGAGTTCAGAACAAATACATATCTAGAAAGAAAAATCTCAGAGTAACTTTTGTGGCAATGTCTACACATAACATATCTTTCACAGTTATTTGTAACTATTCCAAGAACAAAACTGATCATCAGTAATCAATTATAATTTAGGTGATAACTGGGTATATATCAAGTGACCACAAACCTGGGATTTCACAAACTTGTAAAGATTTATCAGTAGCCTTTTTGCTTCTGGTATCATTACCACAACAGTAAAATTAGCATCTAGAAGTAGGCATATCCAATCCATGATCTGAAGATAAATAGGAAGAAGGAAAGTTAAAATTTTAAATTTGGGAGTGGGGAAAATTAAAAAAAAGAAAAAGAAAAGATTTTCAGTTGCATTTGAGATTAATTTACTTCACAACTTCAGTTAATATTTCATAGTTAAAAAAATCTTGATAAAAGTTTGAACATTTTAATTTAGAGATGGAAGAATTTCAAAGCAATTTGCTTTGAAACATGCTTTTATACTTAGGCTTATTGTTTTACAAGTATAATCGGACCCTTTTACACAGGACCAGTATTAAAAAAAAAGCCAAAGTGATATTTCATCCAAGGAAGAGTTAGTACATTTTTATTAAAAAACAAAATTATGGGTGGGCGCTGGTGGCTCAGGCATTAAGTCTATGGCTCTGGCGCAGTGCATGCAAAGCTCAAGGACCAGGGTTCACAACATGTAGTCAGAGGGAACAACCAAAATGAACAACTAAATAAATAAATGCTTCTTCCTCATCTCTCTTCCTGCCTGCCTACTTGCCTTCATTTCCACTTGTGTCCTGCCTCTTAAAAATTTTTTTCAAATTATTTTTTAAGGAAAGGTGCTGGCAGGAATGAAGGTGTGTAGGCAGGCAGGCAGGAAGAGAGAAGAGGAAGAAGCATTTTATTTTTATTTTTATTTCGTTGTTCACACTGGTTTTTTCCTTCCCCAGATTCAGGACTCGAATTCTGATTTTTAAGAGATTATTAGGAAGAATACTTATTATTATCATCTCCTATCAAAGTCACAGAAATTCTTGAAAAGGTTTACAAGTAAGAATCAGGAGTTTAAGATGAATTGAAGTTCTATAGTATAGAATTGTGACTCTAAAAATTTTATCTACCCAATTGAGACTCTCCTCATGTCCCACTCCAGGGGTCTATGGACAAGAAAGCTGTTACTGAATTTCAGGTTCTGCCCAGTACATAATCTTTTTCTTTTATTTTTTGTTTAAAAGAAAGGCGCAGGCAGGAATGAAGGTGAGCAGTCAGGCAGGGAGACAGGAGGAAGAAGCATTTCATTTTTACTCAGTTGTTTACACTGGTTGTTCCCCCGCCGCCCGGCATTGCATGTGGGACTGGCACCCATGGGTATGTGGCTTGCGCTCCTTCAGAGGTGATTGATCTAACCTCTGCTCCACCAGAGCACACCTTTAAATAATCTTTTTTTTTACAGGTATCACCCAGCACCAGATCAAAGTGAGAAGATGATCTCACCTGGTTCAGGGTTGGAGGGTGAATTCCAGGAAGAGTCATGGTGGCATTTTCATTACACTTCAGATAAAGAAAATATAAATACTGCAGAAATCTCTGGGTAGGAACAAAGGGGAAAATGTATCATTTTGATTAAAAAAAAAGTTCTCTCTATATAAAGTTAACAAAGAGACAGGAAAGAATTTTTAAGAGGTCATTTAATATAATCACATATCAAACAAATATACAGTCCCTGATATCAAGAGATCATCTGACATGGGAGGGATGGGTGGGAGCTTACTGTTTGCAAATAATAGAGAGGAGACTCCTTCTTTGGGCAATTCTTGTTCTTTCTATTCATTTTTATGTAGCTGGATAAACCTGGCCTTCAGGCTTGACACCAAGAACATGCCAAGGTCTGCTACCCAAAAATCACTCTCGTCTCCTTGGTATAATTTCTTGCCTTGAAGGTGGAAAACCTCTTATTCACAGGAAAAACCCAATAGTCTTTCAAATATCCTAAAATCTGATTCAGGTTAAGCAGGAAAATGTCAACCAGAAATAAACCAGGATTTGTAAGAACACTTACTTACAGTGATATGCTGTGCAGGGATGTCTTTCAAGTGAGGCAGAAGAAACGCTTCACTATATGCTGAATGAAGAATGGCATTTCTACTTAAGACTTAAGGAAAATCTTATTTCAAAAAACAAAGGTATTCTACTGAAATGATGAATAATTCCCTCCTCTAAGTGGTATTTTTCTAAATGTATACAAGTTTGCTTTTCTAGAAGTGCTCCATCACTGAACACTCTGTCATCAGAGGTCACCTGGAACTCGTCACTTAAACGTAATGGGTACTCATGTACAATACTAATTTTCAGAACTGAAAAGAGTTTCTACTTTAGTGTAGCTTCTTATGAAAACAGGTTAAGTAAGCTCTTTAAATGCAGCATTGAAGAATCTGTTTTCAAGCAGAAATTGGAAAAAAACTAAAACAACAAAATAGCCCAAACTCTTAAATTACCTAATTATTCCTTAGTTATTGCTTGACCTGTGACTACAACCCTGGAAAGAGACCACACAAGGGAAGGGGTTTCGAAGGATACAGCAGAGCTGCTCTTTTTGGTATTACAGGGCAGGAGGCGGCCTCTCTTGCACCCTGAGGCTTTTCATTCAACTCCTGATCAGAGTTATCACAGATATCCTCTTCAGTACTGAAGCCGTTTTGAAGAATTTCAGGCTGCTGTTCCATTTTCTCGTCATGTACAGTATCACCGTAGTCAGAAACAGACTCCATATTGATATCTGCATCTTTAAGGCTATCATCATCAATGCTGTGGTGTTAATTAAATTCAAGAGATTAATTCTTGGCACAACTTGAACTTAATAGGGGAAAAAAAAAATCTCATTTTCTAAGCATTCCAAGTTTTAGAAGTCGAATAACTGAAAATAGAGTGAAGGAAAAGGACCATCGGCTTCTAACTTACCTCAGGAAAAGTTTTAAGCAAGCACAGGTTGAGGACTCGGGAACATCAGGGAAGTACCGCAGACAGAGCTGCAGCACCTGTACATCTGTCTTTTCCAGGGCGACCTCCATTAAGCCAGGGCACAAGCTAAGACCAAGAAAAAGGAATCATCTTTATAGATCAAGTAAAACACAACTGCAAATAACTTGTAAGCCATTTCAGAGTATGAAAATGAGATGTGTGTAAAACAAGATCAAAAGAAGCTTGGTGTACAAGTTACCTGTAAGAAAGCACATGTGTTTGAATCAGTGGCATCAGACAGTTTCGTGGATAAAATGATGGCTCTGCTTTACATCTTCCCAAAAGTCCTGTCACTATGTCCCCAATAACAGTGTGAAAGTCAGGTGTCCGTTTAGTAGCCAAAAACTTACGCAATTCAACTTCAATGTGTTTTTCCGACTCTTTCTGAAAGGGCAGAGGTAAAAGAATTCACTCTCAAACATTAGTAAATGTCACACTAAACTTGGGCTCACCCCAGTGGTCCAGTGCACCAGGGAGAGTCCCACATACACCCCAGGTGCCGAATTCAAGGCCTGGGGCTGAGGGGGAATAATCAATATGAACAACTAAATAAAAATAAATAAAGGCCTCTTCATCCCTGCTACTTGCCTTCATTCCTGCCTATAGTTTTCCATTTAAAAAGAAAAAAAGTCACTCTGAACCTCAAAGTTCTTAGCTTTACATTTTGTCAAATCACTAAAAGTCTTCATGCAGTCTGGTAAAACTAAAGCTAATATTACAATTTGCTGCCTGAAGACAAAGGAATGAAAACAAAACAATCTAAGAGTTTAAAAATAAAATAATGAGAAGGCTAAATTACATTCAAGACAAAGCGGAATGAGACACTGATGAGGCCACCAACATCACAATGATCTCATGAAACAGAGTCAAATAAGCCAAAGGACTGGATCACTCTGACAATCTTTTTTTTTTTAAAGGCCAAGTATAGGCAGAAATGAAGGCAAACAGGTAGGCAGGCAGGCAGGCAGAGAGAGGAGGAGGAAGCATTGTTGTTTTATTTTTATTTAGTTGTTCACACTGACTGCTCTCTCCCAACCCGGAACTCAAGCCCAGGGTAGGTGTATGTGGCCCGTGCTCCTTTGGAGGTGATGACTTGACCACTGCTCCACCAGGACATGGCCACTCTGACAATCTTAAGATAAATATGTTGGTTATAAAAATGATCATACAAATAAGATAGAATGAAAAATAGACTGTATTTCTCTTAATTACTTGAGTTGACTTTCCACAAATCTAGGTGTTTTTTTTTTTTAAATTTTACCTTTATGGTTGATAAAAGTCGTTTGGATGCTGGAACTTCTGGCTGAACACTCACTTCAATTTTTCTTCTCCGTAACTGGAATTAAAAAATTAATTAGGCTCAAAAAACATTATAAATGATCCAATATACATTTAGAAGACTCTGAAATGTCCCAAAGACACTAGTATACTTTTGTCTAACGGCAAACTATTTTTAAGTTTAATTTCATTACAGTGAAAAATGGGTTTATTTCAAATTTTATGTTAAATATCTTTAAGATTTTATTTTTAAACACAAACCAAAATTTCTATACTCAGAAAGGTATCATTCTAATTATAAATCAGTTCATTTTCATATCAGGATCTTGACACACACAGACACACATAGACACACACATACATCCTAAACGTGAACTAGACTGTGTATCATCTTGGATAAAGGCTACTGGTTATTACGTATAAGCTTCAAATTGCTCTGGTATTTAGATCAAAGCTGTACAAATTATACAGGTATGAATCATTAAAATAAGTCAGACTTTTCTCTTTTTCAAGATTTGCATTAACATTTCTATTTTGACTTCCAACTTACAATTCTCTTTGATGGCTCTGAGTTCTGGGATCCAACTCCATGTCCTGGAGATGTTTCCCAGTTTACAAAATGAGGCATGGCATGAGTGTCTAAGGAAACACAAAATAAACAATTTCTGGAATTTTCTGACCTTATGGTATTTAACCAACCGAACAAAGAACAATAAAAAACAACTCCTCATGCATAATTCAAGAGAGGCTTTAAGTCCATTTACTTTTACTGCTAAATCTCAGATCAACAAATCCTAACACAGTAAAAGGGCTTTATGTACAGTGACACTAAGCCAACAGATGAGGCTAAAGGCATTACTGATTTTTCCTCTAGAGTGAGAAGAACATTTGTGTTCAAACACAGTGTTCTTCAGCCTGTAACAGTCCCTAGAATATGGACAGTACCAAAAGAAGTTCAAAGAAGTTTCAATGAACACTGATAAATTTCAACATTAGAAGAGGCTTTGTAAACTGATGGCTACGGAAATTCATACATAAAACCAGAAGTTAATAAAATTGTTTATGGTAATAACACAAACATTTAAGTTCCTACCTGGATCTTGACTGTGCTTGAGTTTTCCAAGAGCACCTGCTAATGACGACACTTCACACTTGTATGGACTCACAGTGAGAACTTTTCCGTGTAGCATAAACAAATTTTCCCCATAATACCAAAGCTACAAAAAATGTTACCAAGTAAGTAATTTTTTCTAAAACTCAAAAAATCATGTAACATAACTTACAGTGTGGACAATCTTAATAAAGGACAAGGCAAAGTCAAGCAACTTCCCAGGATAATCTCATATACACAATTTACTAATGAGGTAGATTTATACAGCTCTTATTTTTATCCACCTCTGAATAGAGCATAATTTAAAGGATGCTTTCAACTCATAAAAAGTGATCAGTACATAAACTTAAATTAAGTGAATTGTTTAGTTTTGTCACTGTTAATTACATATCTAGCAACATGACAAATTACCAAGGCAAACTGTTATTATGTACTATGAAAAAAAAAACGCTGCTTCTATCTTATAATTCCAATGATAAAATTTTAAATATATGGACAGGGAGCGCAGTCCATGAACATCCCAAAGACCCGGGTTTGGGTCTTGGTCTGGGGGAGGACCAACAACTGTGAACAACTAGATAAAAATAAAATAAAGTGTTTCTTCCTCTATCTCTGCCAACCTGCCTCTGCTTACCTTCATTCCTGTCTGTACTTTTCCTTTAAAACCATGAACCAAAAAACCAGATTTGTTAAGAGTAGCAGAATTATGAGAGGTTAATTTTGTTAAAATTATTCACTTAAACATAGATGATATTGTATGTAGAGCAATCCAGTCAGTATCCTCTAATTACAATGATGAAGGATATCCTATTGTTTTGATCTACATTTTATCTGTATGCAAGTGTTTAGTCCCTAAACAACCGAAACTCTGAGAGCACCTTGCTAGGCGCTGACCACACCATGAAGAACAGAAAAGGCCTCCAGCCCCAGCGAGTTTAGTTTGGTTGGCTTACAGTTTCATTCCTTACATGTTCTTATGTAATGCCATGATACTGTTTAACATACAACCCCCATTTATTAGGAAACGTAACTGCCTTGGGATAGAGTTCAAAATACATAAATAAAAAGATCAAACCAAAGAGCAGCTAAAAACAAGTTGTTTTATTAAGTAGCTAAGTGCTCTCCCTGATCTAAAGCAAGCTATCATTTAGTCTAAAACAATTTAGATTCAAAGATCTCTTCTCTTACAGCGAATTTATTAAGCATAAAAACAGTTAAATTTGAAAAAAAAAAAAAAACTCCCCCCAAAATCCAAATATATACAAATGGAACCCCAAGTGCAAAAACTTACTTGACCACTGGTCCCTTGTGGTAACTCTTTTGAAGTCTGTAGTGTTTGGAATTTTGTGTTCCATATGGAGAGGCATTCTATAAATAAGACATGAACATTCAGAAGTCATTCTAAGTATAGATCTAAGATGCTCTTGGGGGAAAGCCGGCAGAGGGGAAGTGTCACAGTTAAACACGTAAGCCTCGCTTTACTGAGTATAAAAACAAGTAATGAAGACAGTAATTAGCACAGAACTTTAGTGAAATGTTATCTCATGACAAGCAGACGTGTGGAAGCAGATGTATGTGGAAATCTACGTACCGTCTCAATTTTGCTATGAACCTTAAACTGCTCTAAAAAAATATAAACTTAGTAGTAATAATAACACATGTGTTGATATAGAAAGATCTCTATGATAGTGAAATGCATACTAGCAGCCCCTGAATTTCAAGCTGACCAAGGCCACTGATTTTCTACTCTGTGTAATGTTAAGTTATGAAATCAGTCCTCTATTGCAAGGCTTTCCAATGTTTCAATCAATATTTGCAGATTTTATTTCATTTTCCCTTTTTTTTAAAGGAAGGAGAGAATGAAATCTATTTGATTATTTAGGCTTCTGCTTTTTTTAAAGGAAAGGTCCAGGCAGGAATGAGGACGAGCAGAGGCAGGACAAAGAGAGAAGGGAGAAGCATTATTTTAGATTTTTCACTCTGGCCCCATTTCTCGAACCTGGTCCTTGGGGTTTAACACGGTCTGCACGTCAGCGCCTCAGCTGCCTGAGTCACAAGGGTCCACCCGCAGATTTTACTTTAAGACGTGAGCAAGTACACAAGGAAATATTTTAGAAAGATTAGTCAATGCACAATGAAATAAAAGATCTACTTCAGAAAAATTAGGAGCCTACGAAAAATAATTTGAATATACTGATAAACAGAATGGATTAAGAGGATAATAATAAAGAAGAAAGAGAAGACTAAAAAATACACTTTGAAGGAAAAAATCCAAGGACTTACGACATTTCGGTTACCTTTAGAAGCTGGTAATGGTGGTCCGAGGACTGCGACGTGATCTTGGTCCAGGATGGCGAGGGCGACATTTCGAGCATTACCAGACACTACCGTCTTTAGTAACAGGGATCTAATGACCCTCTGACTTTTTTCTGGGTCACTTGGATGTGTTGGTATCAAGGTTTCATATATACATCCATCAGAGCCTGTTGAAAACAAGCATTTTCTATTCATTATTATACACCAGAAAGTTTTGTTACAGTTAAATGTACTAAGTTGTTTCTAACAGTTTACCAGTTTGATACAGGATCCAAGCAGAAATATATACAAATGTAACAATTCCATCACTATTCTTTCCTTAAAGAATATACTACAAACTACAAACCTAAAGTGAGGAAAGAGTTTTAATAAAAAACCCACTAAGAAATATCACAATAGCCAAAAAATAAAGACCTTTAATATCGTAAAATATTGAGAGGACATCATCAGGAATATAATCTAGTCACTAAAGGATACATCTTGCATAAGAAATTAATTAGCACTCTGGTATACATATACATGGATATATATCCTTATATATATTCTGGTCTATATATTACTCCATTACTCACCCTGAAAACCATATGAGATTGCAGGGTTTTGTGGGTCAACAGATTATGGGCAATTTTATGTGGTTTCAGCAATGTACATGAAGATTGTATGACTCTTCAGTTCAGACTTCCTTACTTCAATATTAAATAAATCAAAGCATAACTTGTAAACTTCCATTTAGCAATAAATGTCATATAGATTAAACTTTCCTTTTCTTAATAGCCATTGCAAACATTGGCACATTAAAAAACTTTGCAGATTTTTAATTATGATAACATGGAAATGTTTCCTGATTATTACTGTTATTATTATTATTTTTAATCCCTCTAAGCCTTCTCAAAATAACTTCAAAATAAGTCACGAAGGGCACCAGAAAGCAATTTTTCTCCTAGATGTGTAAGACTAGGTTTATACTTTAGACCATTACATAGATAAACTCCAAGGCATTAAAAAAACAACTGTGAAACACTAGATGGCATAGGTCAAGTCTGCTCCAATAGTCTTCTACCCATGAGGACAGGAGTCATTCATGAACAACTTTAGACTATTTTATGATATCAAAGAACCTGGACTGTATCACGATAAAACAGAAAAGGTCATTTTCCCCTTTTTACGGGTATATTATTATTTAGCTTGATAATTTATTTTTTTTAAGTAAAGCTATAGACAGACAGGCAAAAAGAGAGAAGAGGAAGAAGCATTTTATTTAGTTGTTCATCTTGGCTGTATCCCTAGTCCCTGGACGTGAACCTGGGTCTCTGGGATGTACGTGCACTGCACCCAGCCACAGATAGCTGACCTAACCACTACTCCACCAGGGCATGCCACTGAGACTTAAAAGTTGTCTGCAGGGAGCCACTGACCTAATGTGTGACCGAACGTGCCAAAGTGCAAAAAAGCAAAGACATACATGCTTGTAAGGAAGTGTGAAAAGGACAACAGCACGACAGAAAATGCAAAAATCTAAGACTCTAACTCCAAAGAAAACACTACCCTCTAACATCCCTCTGTTAACACTCTCTGAAAGTTTAAAGAAAAACACTTACTTAATGACATCAAAGAGATGAATTTCCGACCCAGAGATGCAGAAAAACCCTGTATAACAGTTTTTTCATCTTGTCCAAGTAAGAGTGTGTATTTACTTAAGACACGTGAATTAAACATCTGTACATACGCCAAGTAATTCCCATGCTGAGAAAAAAAAAAAGAATGCCTTTTCAACCAACTACATTTAAATATTAAAACCAGAAGCAGTTGCCCTCCCTACTCCAATTACTTAAAAGCCTCTTTTCCAAAATAAATTAAAAATATTACAGAAATATTTCTTTAATTCAGGAATAGAAATAATTATAAGACTTTTTTTTTGCTGACATATTTATTTTTTTACTTAGGTCTAGCCTTAATATTTTAAATTAAACAACAAAAAAAATTAAAACAACATACATACATGAAATGAAGGAAAATTCTTAAAAAAAATAATTAACACATGGGGAACCTATACATGAGTTTATTTTAATGGGTAGAATAAAAGTAACTGTAATAAAAAAACCCTTAAAAACAAACTATTAATAAAGGAAGTATTAAGTAAATAAATGCCTACCACATAGTTCCACCTCCCAACCCTCCTTTCCTCTGGTAACTTCAATCTTGTTATCCAAAGGTTGATTTTAATTTTATCAGTTTATTTGCATTTTTCTCCATATTCCAAACAAAGGTGATATCATTCAGTGTTTGTCTTCATAACAGACTTTTATATTTTTCAAAATAGGGGGCTTTGCAATATCACAAAGTGGGCCAGGAATTGGAGAGAACACTTACTTTTTCAGTAATAAAAATTAAAAGCGGATGCCTAAATACCATGAAAAACTTTGTCCACCTAAAAGGGGGAAAAAAAAAAAGAAAAATTATAAAATGCCAAATCACTAGTTGAAATATATCATCAATCTTAATTTAAAAGAATTATCTTGTATTGAATATTTTTTAGAGACAAGCCATCAGAGAATGCTTAATTCAGAGTTTCAAAACATAAACCAAGGAAATGACACATTTCTGTTAAATTCATGTCCAAATTAGATCTGAGTCGCTAAAGTCTCCAGAGCTTTAAAGAGTATGACATGAGGGACACCCTTGTGACTCATTAGTCCATGTGACGCCCAAGCCTAGGGTAGTGGGTGGGAACAAGTAAAATAACAAGTGAATAAATAAAATGTTGCGTCCTCATTTCTCTTCCTGCCTGCCTATTTACCTTCATTCCTGCCCATTTCTTTCCTCTTGAAAAAAAAGTATAACATGATTTTATAAACTTCCAGGTGTGTGGGACATATACAGCATTTTTCAAATTTCTTTGGAAGTTTTTCAAAGGCACCCTGGGACCAGTGTTCTGAGGAAAACATTAGGGTCTCGTCTGCATTCCTCATGCATGAGGGGACAAGGCGGGTAAAGGGCCGTAACCCAGGCTGTGCAGCCAATTTTGCTAAGTGGGGATTAGAACCCAGATCTTCTACCTAGAAGTTTTATTTCCTAAAGACTTCTTCCAAACACAGCTGACACCGTAGAGGCATTCATCAGGTGAATTGTTGTCCCCTTATTAAGTACAAGCCTTTCTCCTGACTTCCTGAAATTGAATTTGTGTCAGGGAGACCTGGAGATGCGGCAAGTCCACTGTACAGGAAATGTGATGAAATAATGGGGACAAGAGACAAGGGAATCATGAAGTTTCCATCTGTCGTTTGGTGGGGGCTATTTTCCCAATTCTACTCAAAAATCTGGGCAATCAGAGTCTCAGAGCACCATCTGATTTTACTGGTAACATTTCTTCAGGGGAAAGGGTTCTAACCTGAACAATCAGGGTGGCATGGTAGAAAAAAGATTTCTGCTTTGGGGGATTACCCATTTCATCTTCAAATAACTGATTACCCCATTCTCTGTCATTATAACAGGACTCAAATTACCCTACAGTTTCCTACTCAATCATCTATCCCTCTAGAGGCTTTGCAGGGGTGGGGGCACTTTATTTTGACCAACATCTTATAAATGGTTCTTAATTATTTTTATGTGCTTATAACCAAAATACTTTTGAGCAAGGCAAATCAGGTTACAAAAAACACAGAGTGCTTTTTTTCATTTTGGTGAAAATTCACTTAAAAGTGTTGAAACTTACTTAATCACTTCTTCATCAGAGATAACTGTTTCAATTTTCTGCTGAGGTTCTGCAAGCAAGGTCTCTAAACCACGAACAGCACCTTCCTTGAACAGTACCACGGGCTCTGTCCCTTGTATTGACTCTATCCTATATACCTCAGCTGACAACTGGAAGAACAAAAGAATACATTTTTATTCTAAAACAAGTGCCACCTAAGAGAATAAAGACTTTTTAGAAGGCTTTTATTTATTTGCTTACGGAAAGGTATGGGCAGGAATGAGAGTGAGCAGAGAGGCAGGCAGAAAGAGAGAGGAAGAAGCATTTTATTCAGTTGTTCATCATGGGTTGTATCCCAGGGACCCATGGATGTGTGTAGACTGTGCCTACTTTAAACCCCTAGGTCAGCAGAGTGTACCCTAGAAAGTTTATTTTTAAGGGACTGATTTGTTTTTATTTTGATTCAATTTTATTTTGACACTATGGATGATTCTAAAGTCTAATCAAGATAAAATACATTCAGAAGTCTAACTTTTGCTTCTATTCTCTATCCTTTCCTCTGCTCTCTCACATAAGTAATTATTTTATTCATTTTTGGTTTACCCTTTCATTGTGAATACTGGAGATTAAACCATATCTCAGGTCTCCCAAAACTGAAGGTGGGGAAAGGTATAAAAAAGTTACTAGGCTTGCCCTGGAGGAATAGTGGTTTGGTCAGCTGACTTAGGCTGGTGCTGCCCACAGGGATGCAGGTTCACATCCAGGGTGAGTGGAGCAACCAAGATGAACAACTAATGAGATAAGTGGGGTGTTTGTTTCTCTTCTCGCTGCCTGCCTGCTTCTGCTCACCTTCATTCCTGCCTGTCTTTCCTTTGAAAAAAAAAAATCAACCCATGGATATAGAGTTATAAAGAATTCTGGTGTTAGAGCAAGACTGATGCCATAACTGAAAGATGAGCCTGCAAACCCAAGAAAAGAAGTTAACTCTGTATTTGGGATTAAAAACAACAAAAGCAAAAAACTCCACAATAACCATTGTATAAAATCTATAATCCTTTTTATCCTGCCAAGCAAAGGAAAAGACTGGAGGCAGGAGACAGCACAATTAGTTGGCTAAACAGTTCAACAGTCCAGAGGACAACTGCCATTATATCTAAACCAGCTCTATGGTGAGCCACTTCTAAATGTGCCACCTATATTTAGACTTAGACACTTAGAACTGGAAGGAACTTTGGAGATTCACCTAGTTAAGAGACTTTACAAGTAAGAAAAAGTTAATTGACATAATTTAGGTCATTAGAAAAGGCAAGTTAGTTATGGTTCTTTTTATGTTTTACTGTATTATAAACCATTCTTCTCTGTGTAGACACACACGCACACACAGATACACAAAAGGAAAGGTGTAGGTAGGTATGAAGATGAGCAGGCAGGTAGGTAGCAGAGAGGAGAAATACTTTATTTTTTATTTAGCTGTACATCTTGGTTGTTCTCCCCAGTCCTTGATGTGAACCTGTGTCCTTGGGGGTGTCCTTGGGATGTACGTGTCCTGCACTTTGGTTGGAGGTAGCTGACCAAACTGCTACTCCACTAGAGCGTGCCTTAAGATGTGTATTACAAGACATTTACAGGGTCTATTCTACCTAGTTTAGAAAAAGCACAGTGAACGGATATACTATGACGATCTAAACTTATGAAAATAAGTAGAAATTTGTCATTCATGAATTACTTAAATCCTCAATCTCATGGGAGAATATAGTTTACATTTTCAAACATACTAACTCATACTAAGTTACCAAGAAATCTGTAACAAATAAAAAACTGATTATAACCTTTATGTTACTTCCACAAATGCATTATGATAACATATGAAAATTAATCCATCTCAGCATGGCTTGGTGGTTTAGCAGTTAAGTCCACCGCCTCTAGCTAGCATAGGAAACATATATCCAAGGACTCGGGTTCAAGAGTTGGGGGTGGGATGGGCAAGGTGGGCATGGAGGAAGACCACCAAGGTGAACAACTAAATAAAATAAATAAAACACTTCTTCCTCTCCTCTCCTCCTGCCTGCCTACTCACCTCCATTCCTGCCTATACCTTTCCTTTTTAAAAAAAAATCCATCTCACCAATAAGTTAAATATGTTGGAGAATATGAAGACTTACTGTTGCTTTAAATACTTTATCCAGGTTTACATCTTCATTATTCCATATTCTCAAAACCTTAAATCAAAACATACAAGTTTAAAATAAAAACATTATAAATTCTATATAACAAATAGTTAATGAATCATTTGATTTGTGTCATAGATGTATAAACCTTTAAAAACTCACCTTATTATCATGCACAACAATATACTCCCCAGTTTGAAAGTTACACACAGCTGGACTTGTAATAACTTGACCTTGTTTCACTGACCAGCTTCCCAAGGGTTTCTGATCAGAAACCTAATGAAATTAAGATAACAATATTCAAAAAGTCAATCTCAGACATTAAAAGCAATTAAATTTGCAATCAAAACAAAAATCATTAAAACTGTAGCATTTAGCAAATTTCTTAAATTAAAAAACAGACACAGGTGTGCCCTGGTGGAGCAGTGGTTTGGTCAACTGCCTCTGGCCTAAATGCAGTCCACAAATATCCCATGGACTGGGGTTCACTTCCCATGTCAGGGAGAACAACCAATGTAAACAACTAAGTGAAATGGATAAAATGCTTCTTCCTCCTCTCTCCTGCCTGCTTGCCAGCTTGCCTTCCTACCTTTATCTTTCCTTTAAAAAAAAAAAAAAAAAAAGTCACAAAAAGACATGTACTGTATGATACCATTTAAGTCAGAAAGTAGAATGGGGGCTGTCAGGGGCTGGGAATGAAGAATTATCGTTTAATGGGTACAGAATCAGTTTTGCAACATGAAGCATTCTGGAGATGGAAGGTGGAGGCACAACAATGTGAAAGCACTTAATACCCTGAATTGTACATTTTAAAAGGGTAAATAGCAAATTTCATGGTATGTATATTTTATCAAAATTTAAAATTCCTAAAGAGTAGTTAAGAGGAAATATTTGACTTTAAACAGAAGGATGGGAAATTAAGTAGGATAGAGGAGCATGCCCATTCCAATCAGCCATTATATTCTTTCGCAGGAGTGGCAAATCCTCAAGTCCATCTGACAGTCCAGGTAAAATCCAACAGAGTCATCAGAGGAGTGAAAACAAACCAACAGCTGGGAACTGTGGCAACAAGGTCCCCAAACTTCAAAGTAGACAGCATCTTAAAGATCCAAAAAACCATGTTCAGCGCCCAGAAAAACCAATTACTCTCTACAGGATCACTCAAAGCAAAACTGCTGGGATGTGCAGAGCCAGGCGTTAGGGGGAAAAGGAGGCGGGGCGTGTAGGATTCACACGGCTCAACTCCAGTGTTCAGAGCATCAAGCACGGTTGGCAACAGGTCACTTGGATTCAAGATTCCATCTAATAACAAAAAATACAGAACAAAATCCCGCAAGATCTTTTACTCCAAGGCGGAGACACAGTCTAAATAACTGTTCCCACCCTGTTCGTGTCATCCTCTCCCGCTCAACCGATCTCCGTTCAACTCTTCTGCGGGCAGCAGGAGGAACAGACTACAGGAGGGGCCCTTAGCAAAGCCATCTCGCGAAGATCCGAAGCCGAAGCAAGGGTTTCCTTTCTGCGTGGAGCCCACGTGCACTGAGACACTGCCACCTACACACAGCTGGGAAATACGCCTCTCTCCAGGAGAGAGTCAAATCTGGACCTCATTCGACGTTCCGGAGAGGTCAAGGCGGCAGCCGGCGAAGCCCGCTCCGCGATCTCTTTCCGAAGCTGTGAGAAACCCGGTGGTCCAGCTCCGCGCTCAGCAAGCGGAGAGACAGCACCCGGGGCGCTTCGAACCTATCACCTTTACCTTATAGAGGATGACAGTCCTGCCGCTGTCTGTTACTAGAAACTGGTCAATTTTGTCGCTCGGCTCCACGCCTAGGAGTCCGTCAGGTCCGGCACCCAGATGTACCGCAGACAACGTGAACTCCTCCTCCAGAGCTGCCATTTTGGCAAACCTGCCGTCTGCCGCGCATCGTTCCCGGCAGGCTTCGCGCTTTCTCTCGCGAGAACTAGGATGATCTTGGACGGCTCTGGTTAAAAGAGACAGTGAGACCTGCGACCTCTGGCTGACTGAGCCCGCGATAGGAGCCGCGTAGGCCGCCGGTGGGCGGGGCCTAGCGTTACGTCTAGACTCCGCCTCCCAGGCAACGCCCCCAGCCCTGGTTCCCGGAAGTAGTCTTCTTTTTGTGGGGAAGACGGGCGGGCGGGAGTTAGGGAAAGACTTGGCTCGGGAATGTGTTGCTCCTTGTCTGCTACAGACTTGAGACAGTGAAGGGTGGGCATGAGAAGTGGCCGAATATGTATCAGATTTTAAAAAAAATTTTAACTCTCTAGGAATCCCGGTCGGTCTTTAGGAATAATATGCCAAAGAGAAAATAACTCTTCTCAGCAAAACTACTTTTTTTTTTTTTTTTTAAAGATGAAGTTTAATAATGTGCGGTACCAGAAATGTCTAACCCCACTGCTTCTCAGAATTCGCTCCAGATATTTGTTCTCCCGACCGATCTCGATCTCCCCTGTTTTCTGGAGAAGTCGCTCCAGCTTATAGGAAATTCAAGCTTGTGTGATGAGGAGGTTCCCGCTATGCAATTTTTAGCAAGACATCATTTCCTGGATTTTCAAAGATAGTCATGACTGATTCAATTCATACTGTTAAATAAACAAAAACATAAATTGTGCGTGTTCTTAGAAACCACCTAAATAGACAAGTTCCAAACCAAGATGTAGGAGGTATTACATCATATGGCAAGTTGCCTCCACATCATTTTGGCTTAAGCATCTAATTGATGGCCATGTGTGCGGAGTTTACTCTTGCTCACAACCGTACAACACTGGAGAAGGAAGAGTAGTCAGCTGTTGTGAAGGAATCAATATGTTCTGTTTTGTTTTTTCTTAAAGAGAGGAAGGGAAAAGAGAAAGAAGCTTACAAAGGAAGGAAGAAAAGAAGGGAGGAAAAGGAAGGAAGGAAGGAGAGAAAGAAGCACTTTCATTTGTTTGTTTGGTTGGCTGGTCCCCCTGGCACCTGGTGGAGAACTGAGTCCTGAGTCCTTGGGCTTTACATGGTCCATGCCCCAACCACAGACTTAGCATCTGAGCCACCAGGGTTGGCTGACATTGCAAATTTCTTTTTTTTTTAAAGAAAATATGTAGGCAGGAATGAAGGCAAGTAGTCAGGTGGGAAGGGAGAGGAAGAAGTAGCCCTTTATTCAATTTTTATTTAGTTATTCACATTGATTATTCTCCCCAGCCCTAGGTCTTGAAACTGGGACCCTGGGATGTATGCGCATCTGCTCCCAGGGTGCACTAGAACACTAGACTCCTGGGGTGTGGACCAACGTTGTAAATTCTTAACATGGCTAATGGGTCTTTTATTTTTCAGAGTGATCAAGGAATGGAATGCATGCCTTCTTTGTTTCAGGAAAAAACTACTATATGATTCAGTCTGGATATCTTGGTTTTCTGTGACACCTTCTGTTTAGTCTTAGCACAGTTCATCAGCCTCTCTACTGAACCTTTTTGGGTACATAGTGCCCATGTTTTGGATCCCAGCCTAGGCTTCTCCTCCAGGAAATCTTCCCTGACTTGCTGATACTGGATTAAATGTCTGATTTATGGTATCAGTGTTATGGTAATATAGGTCAACTGGTACTGGCATGGACTAGTCACTAATATATCTCCCTGATTACGTTTATTTCTTTGAAATAATCTGGATTTAGCACTAAGTTTCTGGCATGGTGCTTGTTCCATAAATATTTGGAAATATTGAATAAGCTTGACAGTCTACTCATAATTTGGAATTTATGCTTTCCCTCTTCAGTTTGAAGATATTAAAGCAGAGGTCCTCAAACTTTGTCATTTCAGGGTTCCTTTTCACTCTTAAAAATTATTGAGGGCCACAAAAAACTTATGTGTGTATGGGCTATAGCTATACTTATTTACATTATGAGAAATTGAAACTCAGGAAAAAAAAATGAGGCTTAGAAACTGGTGAGAAAATAAATTTTTATACCATAGGAAAAAATAAATTTAAAGTCAGGAACTGAAAAAAAATGTGCTTTCATTCATTTAAAAATGTCATTTCATGCTAATGTAGAGAGCATTTTAATGAAAAATAACCTAAAATAATGAGAAGTGGTATTGTTGTATATTTTTGCAAATCTCCTTAATGTCTGACTTAATAACAACAGCAACAAAAAGCAGAAACATCTGCCTCTGCTTTCTGTTCTTTATGGTATAACAGGTCATGTGTCTTTGAGGCAGGTCCAGGGTGCACCACACAGAGGAAAAACAGCTCGTCTGTTTGCACAGACTCTCTGAAAGCTTCTCACAATCTTTGGGGTTTGAGAACTGCTATACCTATTCTTGCACTTAAATAATAAGTATAGGGATCAAGGTTACCTGCTTGGGAAGGGTGGGGTCCAAGCTCCCTAACTCAGAAAAGCAGTGCAGCAAACATTTCTGAGTTTGGGAGCCTAGTTTTAGTGTAAAACCCTTGCAGGAGTCAAAAGTAAGAAGAAAGAGAGTGAGCTCCCTCCTCAGAAGTCTAAGCTGAGCCCCACATATTTCTTATGCCCGGGAGACATAAGCACCAGGAAAATAACAGCCTCCCTAAGAATGAGCTTTTGAAACAGCTTTGGTCTCTTACATTTAGCCCTAGAAAAGATTACAAGAGACTGGAGATAGATGATAAAATTCCCTTTCACCCGCTCCCCCACTTCCCTATAGGATAGGTGTTATGGGCTGAATTGCTTTCATTCTGCCCCTCTTCCTCCCAAAGTCATAGGTTGAAAAGCCACCTTCTAGACTGGTTGTATTTAGAGACAGGGCCTGAAATAAGGCAACTGAGGGAAAATAAGGTCATTAGACTGGGCCCTTATCCTCTATGACTGGCTTTATTATAAAAAGAAATCAGGACACAGACATAGAAAGGAGGCCATATACAACCCAAGGAGAGAAACCAGAAGAAAACAATTTGCTGGCACCTTCATCTTTGATCTAACCTCCAGAATTATAAGGAAATGCACCTTTGTTAAGATAAGTCACCCAGATGGCAGTACTTTGTAATGGAACCTGGCAAACTAATAAAATAGGTTACACATTCACAAAATTCCAAGCATAAAAAAGGTTATAAATGTAAACATTCCCCCAGCCCTATTCCCCAGCCACCCTGTTCTGCTTCCCAGAGATGATCAATGTTAACAATTACTGTGTAACATTTCAGAGAAATTTTCTGCAATGTAAGTCATAGGTACATGTCTTTTCTTCTTCCCCTTTTAAACAAATACAGCATAGTGTATCCAGTGCTCTGTCCTTTACTTTTTCCACTAAATAATGTCTTGCAGATCATTTCCTGACAGTACATAAGTAACTTTCTTATTCTTTTTTTTTTTTTTAACTCTTGCATAAGTGGGAATTAAGTTTTGATAATTTGGATCTTCATGAAATATATAGCCATCTAGAGAGTAGTATTGATGATGTTCATTTCTTTGGTTTGGTGGTAGGTTCAGGAAGATGTGTTTTTCTTATACACATATTGTGCCTCATAACTTATAATATGATAAGCAGCAAGGAGAAAAAAAAAGGTAAAGCTCAGAAAGGGGAAATGAAATGGGAGGGTCAGGGAGTGGTGCTGGGTGTGTGAAACTTTTGTTAGGATGAACATGGGCCTTCTTGACTGGGTGGCTTGAGTAATGACATGAAGGAGGAAACAGTTGTGCAGTTACCTTAGACAAGAGCATTCTTAGCAGTAAGTGTAAATGCTGCTGAGGCATGAGCTGGAAGATTCATTAGAAGGTTCTCTTGTCATTATCCAGGAGACAGATGATAATGATGCCATTATTAGAGAGGTCTTCTTGTCTACCTTGTCTAAAGTAAGTCTTATCCATCATGCTCTTAACTCAGCAGCTTATTTGTTTCTTTTTATCACAACTTGAAATCATTTTACTTATTTATTTGCTTGTTCATTTAGGGTCCTTCACTAAATCTTAGGTTATTTGAGGGTAGGGGTCTCTGTCAAATTCACCAATGCATCCTCATTTCCTACCACTTAATAAAGCACTCAGTAGAAATGTGCTGTTTGATTGAAAGATCTACTTTATATATTTGTACTCAAGGCACCAGCAGTTATGTCTGATTCCTCAAGTTTGATATGTGTTTGTGGAAAAATTACATTTACATGGCAAACCATTATAACAAATGAGACATGAGTTTGATCCATTAGGATAAAGAAAGACTGGTTAGAAAGTCGAAACTGCACTGGCATGTTCATCTGTTAATTTGCATAAAAGTTCAGTAAACTATTAGTAAACTAAAGGAGACTGCGATCCTTCTTGGAAGGACACAGCTGTAACAATGGAACTAGGAGTCTTCTTCAGCCTGTGCTAAGATAAGAACAGGTCAAAGCATTCCACTTCCAAGATGCATCAATCAAGGTCAATGAGTAAGAACAGGGTTGGTTATTCATTGCTGCTTAGAGATATTTAAGGAGTGCTCTTCAAAGGCAGCTGTGACCCTGTACATTTTACTGTGAACTGTGGGTGTTCTGTCTGGATTGTTTGTTGTGTTTATGCTGCTTGGCTGCCTAGCTGTAAAGACTGGAGGAAGATATTGCCTCTCACATTCAATTCCTAGAATAGAATCAGGTGATAAACATACAATGAACAAGTCTAATTATATAATGAGTAGGCAGGGATGAATGCCCATATTGAAAAGGGAAAATGTTACCTATTATGGATTGCTCATGGAACACTGACTGTTGGCATGTATATGGCGTGAGGAGATATAACAGGTGATTTGCCAAAGGAAACTTTCTAGAAGGATCATTTTGAAAAGATGGTCAATATATATGTGTGTATGGAAGTTGTCTGGATGGAAGTTGTGGTGGATTCTTAAAAATGGTATATGATGCTCCAAGATGTATTTTCAGGTTTAGAATCTCAAAGCACCTTTGAGGTAAAAATTGAGATCACAGCAATTAATTGACCAATATAATCAGAACTTAGGCAGATGTCTCCAAAGATGGATTCCCAACACCACAAACCAGAACAACAAGAAGTTCTTCTTTTGTCATAATTTAGGGCACATATTTCACTGTAATGCTAGCACCCTACCAATGAATGCCAAAATCCAATGGTGTGTTTAGAATTGAAGTCAAGCTAGCATTTGGGACTTAATGATAACAGACAGGGAAGTAGGAGAAGAGACAAGAACTGAGGAGTTGGCTGCATAGAGTGTAGTTTCCATAGAACCCAGTCATCTTCAGGCACGGTCTCCAATCTGAAGTCAGAGGAGCCCTGAGCAGTGAACAGAGCTCTGGAAACCTGAGTGTTGACAGCCGAATGAATAACAACGTGGGGGAGATCCGGCCACGGGGAAATAGTGTCCAGTTGCTGGGCTAAGGATTGGGGTGAAACAAGAGCAGGACAGAACTTCAGATCTGATCAAGAGTTACTGATATTTCCTCTCCCTTGTCTTTCAGAACCAAGCTGTACCAAGGTATCCATTCATTTAACAAATATCGATGCCTGCCTAGGAGCTGTAAGGAGATAGAAAATGTTCCTATTTCCAGAGTTCTCAGTTCAGTGGTGGAGACAATCTGCTCAAGCAAAGTCTCCCTGAGGATGGGACCTTCCCACTGAGATTTGTTGAATATGAAGAGGTCAGATGAGGGGGAGAATGGGAAATGATGAGGCCGAGAAAGGCCGGGATCTTAATCTGAGAGATCTCGCTACAAATCAGGATAAGGAATAGGCATATTCTAAATACAATAATAGCATGCAAAATTGAAGAGTTCTGAGATAAGTTCTGATTTCTGTTTTAAAAAGTTTACCCTCACTCCTGAGTGGAGAATGGCTCACTGGTGAATAAAAGCAGGAAGAGAAAGACCAATTTTGAGGCTCTAGCTTTCATCTGGATGCAATAGATGGTGGTTTGTGGAAGGTGATAATAATGGAGATAGACCAAGGTGGAACAATTCAGGATGGGATTTGAATAGTGGAGTCATTAGGATGATGGATGGATCTAGTGTGGCATTGAGGTGGAGAGAGGAGTCAGGAACCAGTCCTGCAGTCACATGCAAAAGAATGAAGCTAGACCACTCTCTAACACCATTCACAAAAATTAACTCAAAATGCATTAGAGACTTGGACATAAGTCCAGAAACCATAAAGATCTTAGAAGACAGCATAGGAAGGACTTCCCATGACATTAGTTGTAGAGAAGCCTTTTGGGGACTCAACTCCAACATCAAGGGAAACAAAAAGAAACATAAACAACTGGGACTACATCAAACTAAGGAGCTTCTTTACAACAAAAGAAAACATGACCAAAACCAAAGGAAACCTACTAACTGGGGGAAGATATTTGCATTTGCTATTTTGACAAAGGCTTAATATCTAAAATATACAATGAATTCATAAAACTCAACAAGAGAACAGGCAATCCAATAAAAAACTGGGAGGTGGAATTAGAGAGACACTTTTCTGAAGAGGATATACAGATGGCCAACAGGCATATAAAATTATGTTCCTACTCACTGGCTGCCAGGGAAATGCAGATTAAAAAACAGATATCACCTTACACCTGAAAGACTGGCTATTATTCAAAAATCTGGAAACAACAAATATTGATGAGGATGTGGAGAAAAGGGAACACTTTCGTACTGTTGGTGGGAGTGCAAATTTGTGCAAGCCCTGTGGAAAACAGTTTGGAGATTCCTCAAAAAACTGAAGATGGAAATCCCATATGATCCCATCATTCCACTTCTGGGCATCTACCTAAAAGATACGAAAGCGCCCATCTGCAGAGATGTTTGAATCCCCATGTTTATTGTGGCCCCATTCACAATATAGTGAAGAACTGGAAATTACCTGAGTGCCCAACGTCAGATGAATGGATAAAAAAGACGTGTTACATATATACAATGGAATACTACACAGCCCTTAGAAGAGATAAGACCCAGTCATTTGAATCAACATAGATGGAATTAGAATAGATTATGCTAAGTAAAATAAGTCTAAAGAAAGATAGATACCAGATGACCTCACTCACTCATAGGTGGAATGTGAAGAGACAAAACAAAGGAACAGATGAACCATAACCAAACCTGAAACATTTGCAACAGAACTGCTGTGAGCAAAAGGGTATGGGGCGGGCAGGGTCAAAGGGTGGCGGAGCCTACTGGACAATGGGGAAGAACACTTGGTGATTTGGAAGAGGGCATGGTGTGTTGAAATGTGTCTAAGAAATGGGGAACCTATACATAGGAAATTATTTTAATGTGTAGAATAATTGCTACAATAAAAAAATTAATAAAAAAGTAAAAGAACCAGTCCTGCACATTTGCCTTGAATGAGCATATAGATTGGGGTGCTCATCACTAAAAGGAGGGCAGTCTGGTGGGGTAGGGGAGATTTTCAGGGTTTGGAGAGGCCAGACCAGATCTGGAGCTCCATTTTGACTGTGTTAAGTTTGAGAGTCAAAAAAGCAATAGTCTTATTGAGCTTGGAGCTCCTGGTGGAGTCTCAGGTCAGAGATACGGATTTGGGAATCATCATGGGAGATATTTAAAGCAACAAGACTGGAGTAGGTCCCAGTACTATTGATTTTATGTTCTAAATATAGCTCAACTTGTTCCCCTCTCTTCCCCACTGCCACCCCTTGATTCCAAGCCCGTTTCCTTACTTAGACCACTACCATTGCTCCCTTGTCTCTGTGATTGTCTGCTTGTCCCATCCCACTTGTAACTAGTATGATACAGTCAAATTCTAATTAGATTATTTCATTTCCTGCTTAAAACCCTTCAATTGTTGTTTGCAGGATGTGCCAGATCACATCCTTACCTGAGTCAGCTAGGTTGTTTAATAAAATACAGGATGCCCAGTTAAATTTGAATATCAGATAACACACAATTTTTCAGGATCAGTATGTCCCATTGCTTATCTGAAATTAAATTCAGCATGGGATACTATATTTTTATTTGCTAAATTTGGCAAGTCTATCCATAAAATCTGACCCCTGCCATTCTTCCTGGTTCATTTCTTATTAAACATATCTTGTTCTCTCACTCAAGCCATATTGTTTTTCTTCAGAACCTGGAATAGTCCGTGCCTTCTCCTACCTAGGGGCCTTCAAACATGCCATTTCCTTTGCTGAGAATGCTCTTAGTGCCTCTTGCATCAGTTACCTGCCACTCATCCCTCTTTTCCTTGTGTCATGTGCGCTCCCAGCATGATACAACCTTCTTTCATTAACCCTGTATTATGTTGCAGTTACATATTTATCTGTGTTATCCTTTCCACTAAACTGTCAGGTGTGAAACCATAATTATTCTTGCTCACTTTTATATCTCCTGAGTCTCTTCCTAGTGCTGTTACATAACAGGCACTGTGAAAGGACGGAAGAAAGGAGAGAAGGAAAGAAAGAAAAGGATGAAATACCTTACCTGATGACAGAATAAATTATATCAGAATGAGAATGAGGACTAAACAGGGATTGATCTGGCAATGGTGCTGTTGAAGAGACTTGAGGCTGCTCAAATTCTTTCCATCCTTAAATTTTATTCACTCCGGCAAAAGGAGCAGCATGAGGGTAGGGGATGTTCACTCTTTATAGAGTTCCATCATTGCAAGAAAATCCTTTTCTTCTAAGTCCTTTTTGAGTGAATTTCCTCCTTTCAAGCATGGCTGATCATCAAAGCATTTGGGAATTTAAAAACAAGTTAGAAACAAGTTTGCTAGAGGAAACAAATATAAGAAATGCAACCTTTTGATCCCTTTCTAGGATTCCAGGAAACATTAAGAATATCCCAAGTAGAAGAGTGTTTCAAGAATAAGGTGAAATGTTTCTTCTTGAAAAGAGTTATATAAATGTGCCCTGGTGTCCTAATGTTCTAGGACACTCTGGGTGCTGTCCACATACATTCAAAGGTCCGGAGTTCAAGACCTGGGGGAACAACCAATGTGAACAACTAAATAAAAATAAAGTGTTCCTACCTACTTGCTTTCATTCCTGTAAAGATAATTAAGAGTGTTTGGGTCTCTCTCTTTTTTTTACACTGGTTAATTTTGGTTTTCTGATGGGTCAGTGCCAGGATTCTCCTCTCAGTAACAAGGGCGGAGGAAGGGGGCACTGCAGGAGATTGAGAGACTCAGGAGAGAGTGAGATGATAGAAAAGGTGGGGACTGAGGGCCCAGACAGTCCTGTTGTTATTGGTGGTTGCTATACTTGAAGAAAGGAAGGCTCAGAAAGACATCACACATTAGAAAACTCCTGTTTTCTTATGCAACATGCAGTATTATTGGTTTTATTAGATTCCCTCCCCATATAAAATAAACATTTAAAAATCTGATGCATGCTATACTATGAATGAACCTTGGAAAACTTTATGCTAAGTGATGCAAGTCATAGACAAAAGAACAAATATGATATGAGTCAATTTTATGAAATGTCCAGAATAGGAAAATTCATTGAGACAGAAAGTAGAATAGAAGCTATCAAGAGCTGGCATTCATTTTTATAGGTATGAATTTTCTGCTGGGGATGATGAAAAAGTTCTGTAAAGCAATAGTGGTGGCGGTTGTCAACATAATAAATATATTTAATGCCAATGGATTGTACACTTAAAAATGTTAAAATGGCCAATTTTATGTTATATGTATATATATATATATTTAGCACAAAGATAGCAAACAATATTTGAGAGTTGTGATGAGTATATTGCAAGCAGAAAAGAATAATCAATAAGACTATTTTCTTCAGTGAAATATTTACTTTGTCTTTAGAAGTTAAGGTTTTGGGGAGCTGGGGGAGGAATGTGATTATAAAGGCACAGCATGAAAGAATCCTGTAGAGATGTAACAATTCAGTATCTTGAATGCGGTGGGAGGTACCTAAAGCTACGCAGGTGATAAACTGGCATAGAATGGAAATAGAACCAAATAAACACACACACACACACACACACACACACACACACACACACACACCCCAGTGCATGTAGAACTGGTGAATAAACTTTATGGATCATCCCAATGTCAGTTTCTTGGTTGTGATAATATATGATAATTATATGAGCTGTTGTCATTGGGGGAGTCTGGTCAGTCTTGGATATTCATAGATATTTCTCTGTAACATTTTGTGAATCCAGAATTCCTTCAAAATGAAAAGTTAACACAAACACACATCATGATATCAAAAAAGTAAAGACGAGTTGGTGTCCAAACTAACTTGAGGGGACCTTTTGTACTGTAGTGCCCTCCTTGAAGATCATTCTTTCTCAGGAGATGCTCCTGCACAGCTCACCAGAGGCTCAGGTACACTTTGCGCCCCTCTTTTTTATGGAGCACACACAGTCTAGCATCATATTCTTTCTAAGAAGTTAAAGGGGACTTCGGAAGAATTCTGCTCTATCCTAATCAAGCTCTGGCTAGGATAAAAAAGAAAACACCAACAACCACTGATTCTAAAATAACAGTGAGCTAGTCTTTAATTCTCTCTAATTAAAAAAAAAAAAACCCAACTTGTTGGCGCTTAATATGGTGGTTTTCAGGAAATTCTCAAATAAAGATGCATTCAATGTTTGTTATCACTGAAAGCGTGAAAACAAAATGACTTAGAACTGATGCTTGTTTATTCAATTAAGTGCAGTTCCTTATGCTCAAATTAGGCTTTTGTTTCTGTAGTAGCCAATGTTTCTGCAGTGAATAGTAAGTGAGGGAAAGCAGTGAACATCTAAATAAATCAGAAGGCTTTATTGTCTAGGATTTCCCTTTATCAGGTGAATGCCCAAAGAGAAGGTATGTGGCTTATTAATATATCAGTCCAACAAAGGATGGTAAGGGAATTGGATATTAGTAATTACTGAACAAGTTGAGAATAGCGAGTTGTTTTTCTGTTTATTTTGTTTTTGTTTTTGTTTTTAAAGAGGAAGGCAGGCAGGCAGGAATGAAAGCAAACAGCAGGCAAGAAAGTAGAGAGAGCAGGATTAAAAAAATTTTTTTAAGGAAAGATGCAGGCAGGAATGAAGGTGAGTAGGCAGGAAGGCAGGAAGAGAGAGGAGGAAAATGCATTTTATTTATTTTTATTTAGTTGTTCACACTGGTTGCCCACTTCCTCTCTCCGCCCCTGGCCCCCTGCCCCACCAGGCCCCAGGTCTTGAACCTGGGTCCTTGATGTATGCTAGGCCATCCAAGAGCACTTTTATTTAGTTGTTCATTTCAGTTGTTCCCCTTGGATCTGGACAAGAACCTGGGTCTTTGGGCTGTAAGTGGACTGCTCTCTAGGCATGGACTTAACTCCTCAGTCGCCACGATGAGCCAAGAACAGTGACCTTTTAAAACAGCAAATACTTGCTTAAAAACACACATGTTCTCATTCATACATTGTTAGAGGAATTGTAAATTGATAGTTTTTTTTTTTTTGAGGAGATGTTCACAGTAATTACCCAAAGTCATAAAATCATATCCTTCCACCCTCTAATTTAATTTCTGGGCATTTTTCAAAACAAATAATTATAAGGTAGACATTAACTATGTTACAGAGATATTCCTAACAACACTCAACATATAATAACAAAATCCCCCCAAATAACCTAAATGCAAAGTAATAAAGGAATATTTAAAGAAATCACGGATTGCCAGCTGAATGGAATATTGCAAAGCTATGAAAGAGGATAAACATATTACAGACCAAATGTTAAAATGTTTGTAAAGCAATTGAAAATCCTAGAGGCATTCTGTAGAAAGTTACACCACCATCTGTCACAGAAGAAAGCGAATTCTAAAGTACTGAATGAAGTCGAAAAGAAAACAAAAATCTGGGGGTCTAAATCGTTGATTTTCACAAAATGCAAAGAAATAGAATAACTCTAAGATGATAATGGGAAAATTCAACCCTGTAGAACTATTTCTAAATTTTCTTTTCTTTTTAAAAGAAGGGTGCAGGCAGGAGTGAAGGTGATAGGCAGGCAGGGAGGAAGAGAGAGGAGGAAGAATTTTATTTTATTTTTATTTAGTGGTTCACATTGGCTGTTTTCCCCCAGACCCAGCATGTGGCTGCACGTGGACTGCGCTTCTTTGGAGGCAGCTGACCCAACTTCTGCTCTATCAGGGCGCATCTATTCCTAATTTTCCAATTTGTTTTCTGAGAAGAGGAACCACGCATATTAGAACTGATGACTGACTATAGCAGTATGCAGCACAGAAAGCAGCAAGCTATCTTTGGAATGCTTTAAATATAATCATGTGCGTGCTTAAGATCACAAATGATTCTCAAGAGTTGCTAATGAGCAGTCAACTGCCAGTATCTTGCATGTAGAATCCCTAGGGAGGAGGGAGGGTGTTTCAGAATTAAAAACACAATCAAAACAAAAAACTTCAGAGGTCCAGATTTGTCTGCTCTCAAACATCCTCAAGTGACAAAATGGACAAATCATCCCTCTCTCCATTAAAGGTGATTTCAAGACTTTTGTGTCTGTCTTGGGTGTAGACAGTTGGTACTATAGTAAAACATAATTATTTCCTAAATTCTAGGTGGTTTGTTCAGTTTAAGAATGTTGCTTCATTAGGATCTGAGGCCATGTCCAGCTTTCTGGTTGCCAATTAGCTAGAGTGATCAGTGCCCAGAGCAAGGACATTGTGGCAGAGTACCAGGCTGCTTCCAGTTTTCCAACTGCGGAGAGAAGTAGTTGAATGTTCGGATTTGAATGGACCATCCTAACAGGTTGCATTCTTCAGAGAAGGGAGACTGAATGGGAACATGAAATGCTAGGGGGTCTATAATATAAGTTGTCAGAGAATGTCACCATCACAAGCTTGACAGCAGTGCTTGTCTGGATCGACCACACAGAATTACACACACACACACACACACACACACACACACACACACACACGTTGTATGTGTGCACACAGGTGGATTGTGCTCCAAAACCATAAAAGCTTCAAGTTAGAGAATAACATTTTCTTTTTTCTTTTTTAAATTGCTTTTTAAAGGAGCAGTCAGGAAGAGAGATGGAAGAAGCACTTCATTCATTTAATTTATTTATATTGGTTGTTTCCTCTGGCCCGGGGCTTCAAACCCAGGTTCTTGGGATGTATGTGGACTGCATCCAGCTGGTGAACTCAGCCAGTAAGCTACGAGGGCGCATCAAGAAAGTAATATTTACCTCTTAGGATATTTCAGAACAGGATTAGAGTGAAAATACTTGGTTTATTCTGAACTTGAGACGTCAAAGTACAGTTGGATGTTGGAGGCAAGAAACTCTGAATGGAATGTATTGAAGGGTAGAAAATAAGTTCTATTTAGAAAAGAATGTGGATAGTCTAAAAGTAACACCTGAGTGAGATAACACCATGATTGAAAGTTGTATTTGGAAACTGAGGGTGTTACAAATGTTTATATATTTCACGAGGCATTCGAATATTTAACAAGCCATATAGTTTGGCCCCAAGAATAAACATCAACTTGACTATAGTCAAATTTGTTGGCTGAAAGTCAGCAGCAACTATGTGTGGGAAGGTAGTGTGCTTTGAAGGGAGAATTAAAAGGCAGGGCGCGAGTGGTAATGGTGAAGTTGGAACAACAAAACAAGCATGCTTTAGTTAATTGGATTCATGCTGCAGGAACTGCGGGAAATTTTTCAGTGTAAAAAGTCTCCCCATGGCACACCATCATAAGAAGCTGTGACCTGATACAATCAGAGATGAAATCATGATGTGGATGTTGACAATAGTTTCAAGATTGAAGAGAAACCGTGGAGTAGCTGCTTAAGTTCTGGGAGTATTAACAAGGGACAATAAAGCACTTCTGTCCTCACTTGACCATCCCCAGAGGATGAGCAAAAGGAGCTACTAGACATGGAGAAACCACATCAGAATGATTGCAGCTCAATTTAAAAGATTGGCCGGCTCTGCCGTGGAGAGAATCTGGTATCCCATGGGGGTGATGGTCCCACAGATTCCCTATGGGTGACTTTTCTTAGTTATCACTCAGACTGTATTTGATGAGGGGAAACTGAGTGTCTGATAAGTGGATAAATGAGTGTCTGTGAGAATCCCATGGGATAAATGATTCAACTTGGATATTTTTTTTTCCTCTGGTACCCAAGCTTTTTGTACCAAGGGCCCTGATCTTGAAGGTCCCATACACCTATAAGTAAGCTAGGTTTCCTTGCACACAAGTTCCCCTAGAACTGGGTCTAAGCACCAGCACATTGGCTTCTTCCTTTTCTTGTGGATTCATCAACCCACAAGTTCACAATTTCCAACATTCCCTTGCAAAGAGCTGAGAAAGAGAGGAAGCTACACATGCAAAGAAGATTGCTTTGTACTTTATTTACAGTAGAATGTAAGAAAAAGTAAGTTCTTAACAATAATAAATAACTGGGGGGAAAACCCACAAAACAGCCATAAAATGACACAGAAGGATGGCATGTGTGAGGACCAACTTTTGTTTGCTTTGCTTGTCTATAACACTGTGCATTCCAACAATTGGTCCTTCAGCAGTGGCAGTAGTAGATTGACTAATTGACTTATTAAGATCTCAGCTTGAAGTGTAAACACTAAAAATCACACTTGAAGTTAGAATGGCATAGACATCCCATCAACTCAAAGAAGCTCTTCCTGGTGGTTTAGAGAAACTGAAGGGAAATAGCAGTTCAATAGACATGCTTCCAAGTTAAACTAAAAAACACTGAGAGGCTTATCCTAAAGCATTTGTGAAATTAACAGAATTACAGAGTGATGGCATCTGAAAAGCTCTCAACATATTCACATTCTCCTATTGCACTAACTCTTAAAAAGCTTAAACACATATTTCAAATGCAAACAGATTGTCTTAAGGTAGAACACAGAACCCAATTTGCTTTGCCTCCCCATGCCAATGCCACAAAACATTTTGGCTTCATCATGAGTGAATAGTTTTCAATAGTCTGTGAGTGATGGCAGTCAGTGGACAGATTTTCTATTTTTTTTAAATTTCAAGAACTCTGATATCTCAGATGGTGATTGTCCCCTAGTCTGTTAAGATGATCAGAAAAGGATGAGAGTTAATTTGACAACTCCTCTCTATTGGGTTATCTGAGTACACATTATATGTAAATTATACTCTGGCCCTTCTCAAATGAAAAATTCCTATTGATCTAAGTCACCCAGTGACCTAATGGTCACCGAGCCATGAAGAGATGTTAAGAAGAGTAGAATTAAAAACTACACAGAAATACATTAGCCTTGAAGTTTTCACAGGAAAAAACAAATTTCTCCACAAGTGTCAGAATCTATTCTCTTAGGTCATTAACTGTTTATTACTATGTCTTGTAAGAAAATCATTTCATTACGTCTGGGGGTATTGTGTCTTTTAAAGTGTCTGTAGCACATACCCACAACTGCACTACTTAGAGATTTATTTTCACAATCAAGCACATGACTAATCAATTCCTCCAGACAAATGAAAACCATTTTTCCCACACACAGATGCAAAACCATAACAGAAGGCTTTATAAATGAGTTCACTAGTGAACACATATTGTTTCGGTTATAAAGGTGGTAACTGAAACATGTCAGTTTCCTTTGTTGCTATGTTTTTTCTCTGCTTTTCTTCTTACAGCCCCAAAGAAGGAGCAGGAAAAGATCTTTAGAGCTGACTTCTGACAAGTTTATGGAATAAAAACACCAAGATCTTCTTATCCTGGGAAATGACAGCCAACAAATAGCAAAGGAGGCATTTCGTATTTGAAATCCACCCAAAGTCATGAAAATTATGGTCGCTTTGATGGCCTCTGCTAACATCAGAGAGGAAGATGGGCATGAACATACATGTTATTCTATGGATTACTTATTTTAATTTGGCTACCCGAGACTTAAAACTGGTGGTGCAGGATTCACTATACTATATTTATATATATACAGGTATCATACAATTTTGGTGAACAGTTGAAGGTTTCCACATTGCAGACAGAGGCACTGAGTTAAAGATTCTATTTCCCCCCCAAACATGCTTAATGAATTCAAGTGTCTGCTTTTTTTTTTTCTTCTTCTAAGTTTCCATCATGCAGCCATTTAATTTCCATCCTTATACGGAGTATTAATGTTCTATATACACATTCATGGTAGGCTGGCATCCCAAACAACAAATTCATGTATGGAGACTGGGAACCGACATTTGAAAATCAAGATGGATAAAATATTGAAGTCATTTATGCCTTATGATCCCGAATTAAACATTCAAAGCAGCTAAAGGAATGTCTGCACACACTCCTATTTTATGCACACAAACCACACGTAGACAGAAAAACTGAATCTATTTTATGTGTATCCATATTTGTTGGCTAAGAAGCACACTATCATAGGCAGCTTTGTAATTGATGTCTGTGGTACTCTACTGAGCAAGAAAACTCCCAGAAGGAAATCAGAAATTAGCTTTCCAAAGCATAGATAGTTGTTGACCTTGATAGCAGAAGCTACTCTACTAAAAGGGAAAACAGAAACAGTATCCATGGAAAAACTAGGCGCTGGATGTGTTAACCTGCCCAAAACAAATCTCTTCTATGTGAAAATAATGATCCCGCCCTATCCTGATTTCAGCTTGCAAATGGTAAGCGAATACATACACTGTGCCAGTGTCTTCAGAAAGTAGAATTTTGCTTTCTAAAGCCAAACATTCTCCTTAAGTGATACCATGTGGTGAGGGAGCCATGGAGAAGTCAAAGGGGTTTGATAAAAGATTAGGTTTTCCCACAAGCAAAAATCATGCTATCCTACCATGCAGAGGTGCCTTATACGAGGCTATCATTCTCAGGGAAGAGATGCACTGTTGATCTAAGCTATTTGCAACTGCTTTTCTTTGTGTTCTGTGTTTATTTATTAAGGTAAAAGTCAACCTACAGATAAAGAAATGATCTTGACTGTCTGACGTATGACTTAGAACAAGTGGTACTGGGCTCAGGGGACCAGTGCCTGCACCTTAGGAAGTGTTTATCAACTTGAAAGACACTATGCAAGGCTGAGTCCTGTGAGAGAGAAGCAGGCAGGATCCACTGACCCACAGGCTTTGAGAGGAGGTTATTCTCCTTGGTCTATATAGTTTCCTTTGGAATCTGTATTGTGGGAAGGTCCCTTTCCTGAGGTTGGAGGTTAAGTTGGGAAGGCTAGCTGGGGTCTCAGAGTAACCCAATTCCCTTGTTCTCCTCCTCTCTCGGAGGAAAATAACAAATACTATATTCTGTGTGTCCTATCTTCTGCGTTTAAAGGCAGTGAGGTGCGAAGGTGACAGAGTTTTCTCTTTAGATTGGAGAGTTCTCTTTCTGCCACTTGAATGATCTTGCCTCCCATCCACCTTGCCTCTCATCTTGCATTGAGACTACTTGCAGAAAAGAAAGTTCGACAGAGCTTTCATCATGCCTCCCTTTGACTCTACAAAATAGGAGGCTGCAATTCTGCTCATCCTCTATTCCTACTTGACAATATTTACTTGACTTCTACGACATTCCCAAGTCAAGGATGCATTTCAAGAGTCAGAGAATGACAGTCTTTTCGATGGCCTGGTGATAGGCAATCTGTTCCAGGAAAGCTTGGATGGACTAAGAAAATTGGGAGGGGATGGGAGACTATTCTCGTTTTTAGGGTTTCACCACCAGACAGTCTGCCGGTGTTAAAGTCCAGTGAGTTTACGCTACCTATGAACTTCTTCGAATTGACAAATAGTCAAGGAATTGCAAAGTCCAAGACTCTTGATGGATGACAGAAGTGAACGAGTCAAGATTTGTTGGTGTCTGGGGAGAAAAAAGGTGCTTGCCTCACCTGGCCTCTGGGTTTCTAAAGGAAACCGCTCCAAAATGAGTCATTTATGGTCAAATTCAGCCCTGCAATTCTTCAAGATTTCTGAGGCCACAAGGGCACAAAGGGGTATGGTATTAAAAGACAGAAACAAGTGGCATCTTTATTAAGTTCTGTGAAAGGTACATAAATCAGTTATCGTTAATTGCACTTGGAGCCCCTCTAGGTTGATACTGAAATTTTTTTTCACAAAATTTAAAGAGTTAATTAGGCCCCAAATCCTGAGTCAGACTAATTAAAAGAGGAATTTCAGAAACTACTGGTATTCAAGTATTGGTGATGAGCAGTCCATAATTGAACAATTAGATATGTGACGCCTGAGAAGAGTGTTTTTTTTTTTTTTGAGAATTTCAGGTGTGATGGGAAGAAACTGACTTCACTATTTTACCACACCTTGTAACAACGTGGTGCCAAGTTTTCATTTATTTACCCTTGAAGTTCCTATGTACCTCCTCAAATGCCCCATTACAAGGCTTCCTCCCCTGGTTTCCAGCTATGGCTACAGAAGATGCCTTCTGTCCTGTTCAAGTCATACAGTTCACATCTACCATGCTGTTGTATGGCATATTGAGGGAATTATGTTCCAGTGAAAGTACTAACCACATGCACGCTTGGAGCGAAGGAACGTGTATGAATGACAAAGCAGTCTTTTTTCTTTATCAGAAGATTCTTAAAAAAAAAACACGAAAACAAAAACAACTAATTCCAAATCAACCCATGAACAAAAATATAAAACCCCATGAAATCTCCCTATGAAGTTACTCTGATTTGGGCCGGCATGGCTTATCGGAGGCGTGGACGCCAGGTAAATTCAGGGTGGTGCTTTTCTCAGGGTCTGGAAGCGTCAGAGTTTCTGGGGCGGACTTTTTCCGGGGCCGATCTTTGGGAACGGACAGAAATTCGGGCGCATCTGTGGAGAGAGGTGTGGACGGAGCACTGGAAGGGGCACTGCGGACCGAAGAAGGCAGCAAGGGAATGCTCGAGATAGAGATCGCAGGTGGGAAAACGCCGATTTTCTTGTTAGTGGCTTCCTGAGTGGCTCTTTCGAATTCTCGGACTTCATCCATTGTCATGTCTTCAAAGAAAAGCACACAGAGAGAGAAGAGTGAGCCGTTATGGAGAAGAGAGGCTAGCGGATTCATCTCTATGCTTGTTTTGAAATGAACTAGAGGAATCACGTCCTCTAGGGGCCTCTCCCCATGAGAAAGCCGAATTGCCATCAAAATGCTAGGCCCTGAGTTTTGTCTTTCTGGAGGCAAACCTATAAAAAATATTCCTTTATGAATATCCACCCAAGATCTTCCAAAGCACTCTTCAGCGAGTAACTTAAGTAGTCTGAATAAGAACCTCTCAGGACCGTACGGAACTCGACCTCGGCAGCGAGTGCATGTTGTTGGACTGTGATTGTGTATGTGTGTGTTTGTATGTTGTTGGAATGTGTATGTGTGCACATGTGCGTGTGTATGTTGTGGCTATGTGTGCATGTGCGAATGTGTGCGCTGTGGGTATGGGTGTGTGTGTTGGGAATGGTGTAGTATTTGGAAATATTAGACCTGGTTATCTTTTCTATAACGGGAAGGCAATTAAAGCCACCAGGGACCTCTGAATGATATGTATTATTGTCTACTGTAGTCCATAAAAGTACAAGAGTACCTTCAGAGGGTGAAGAGGCAAATCATCAAAATTTCTCAGCATGCTATCGTCTCATTCAATAAATATACTTTTTCTGCGTTCTGGGGGTTACTGGTTTCCTGACTGTGTATCTGTCTACCTTGGGGATGTGTGGATGCTGCTCTCATTAATTCAACTTAAAAAACAAAAGATGATAAGAGCAAACTCTATTGCAAAGTCGAGAAAATAAAATCATTTTTTAAGGAAATAGAAAAGACTAGAGAATAAAAAGAAAAGATCCTTTGATGAGGGAGAATTTTGTTTAACAGAAAAAAAGCTTATGCCTCCTTGTGGCTCAGGCAGCTGAGACGCTGACCTGCGGGCCGTGTTAAGCCCAGGGTCGGGGCTTGGAGATGCTGGTCAAGGCGAAAAAAACCAAAATGAACAACTAAGTAAATAAAGATGTCTCTTCTTCCTCGCCCTCCCTTTCTTCCTCTCTTAAAAAAAACAAATGAGCAGCCAACTGGAGCAGCCATTGTGTCTGCTGCCTTTGGCTGAAGGGCGGGCCACACCCATCCCCAGGACCCAGGTTCACATTCTGGAATGGGGTGAAAACCAAGATTAACTACTAAATAAACTGTTGCTTCCTCCTCTCTCTTGCTGCCTGCTGCTCGTCTTCATTCCTACCTGCACCTTCCCTTTAGAAAAAGAAAAGAAGCATGATGTGGCTTTCAAGTAATAAATTCAGTGATGCCTCATTTAACAGGCATTGTAAGAGGATGCAGATTTTCCAAATACTTGAAATGCTCTTCCTAAGTGAGATAGTAAAAGAGAATGATTTTAAATGTAAATCTTTCCCTGATGTCTTTATTATATCATTTACACACACTACCTTTTAAATACACAAGGTGTTGAAGTATATCACCGTGCTATAGGGTATGATGGCTTCTTTCTTAGGGCCTGTTTGTTTTTTATAGTTTGATATTTCTCTCATTCTCAGAACTTTATGATTGTTATTAATTACTCTCAGTCTGCCTCTCCCTGATATGTTTTGCCATTTTTACTTGTTAGTAACAGAGAAAACGGGTAACTGGGCTTGTCAGAAAAAAAATGCACCACATGAAGGTCTAAGGGCCTGTTTTTGAGTCAATGCTGCCCTTGCATTTTCTACATCTGCATTAGCTTCCTAGAGCCCCATCTTCCACCTGCCCCCTCTCTCCGAGGAACTTTAGATGTGAATCTTCATTAGATGACGTTGCAGAAATGAACATGAAATGATACAGCCACTTTGGAAAGATCAGCCAGGAATGAATATTCATAACATGGTTTTCATCATTAGGTCATATGTATAAGTAGGTCATATGATAACAGGTGAGCAAACCAGAAATATTTTTCAAAAACTAAAGTCTTTAAGAGAATTTCCTGGGAACAGTTATTAAAAATTTCTGAAAGGGAGAAGAAATTAAAAAAAATACAGCAGCGTTGATATAAAATTCAGACTATAACAAGAAAAAATGTGCCTGTCAATTCACTGCTTTTAAAAATACTAAGATTATTACACAAGGTAAGTCATAAGATTCAGTTTTTTTTTAAAAAGAATTATTTTCAAATAACTGAGACTCTCAGAAAAATGTCTGTGAAGGGGGTGTGTTTCTGCTGTAATAAGTGGACATTATCTTGGAAAAATTGGACTTTCTAGATTAACACAATGCTTTACTTCATGCATCCAGCAGGGGGCAGTAATCACCCAAAGTAGTGAACTTTGGTTTTACACTGTCTTTTGTAAGTTCTCTTCCTTGAAATGGCATTGAAATGGCTCAACAGCAAAGAAGAGTTAATTCCTCATAGTATTCATGGATGCCCATTTTGCCTAATTTTAATCGAATTAGTCCTGACTCAGCTTGATGATTTAAAGTTTCCAAGCACCCACGGACTTTTTTTTTTGCCCCTTCCTACCCCACCTCTGAGGTGGCCAACTTGGATTCAGCACAGATTTCATAGCCTGCGCTTGACCGGCCTGGACCCCAGAGGTGGGGGCAGTGGGGGCAGTGGGGGGCGTGGGGGTGGGGTGCAATTTTTATTTGTGACGGAACAGCAGTCACTTGATTTCAACTGTTTTTCATTATATGAAAGGAAGACAATGGAAAAATAAATGATTTCCAATTTGATGGAATTCCAAAGAATAAAGGAAATGTCGTAAGCGCCCAAAATAGCCACTCTGTGTACCTTTGAGGAGAGTGCATCTCCGAGGCTGAAACTGTGGGAACTGTGAGCTGCAGGTGGAGAATACAAGGCCTTTCCCATGGGAGACCCATCCTAGGTATTGTTGTCTATATAGTAAAGGGACTTTCTAACAGGAGTAATCACTGGAAAATGTAAAGAGAAGCAAGCAAAGCCTTACGCTGTGAGAACTTAGAATGGGAAAAACACTGCTTAGTAGCCTTTGGACATGTGGCGTCTCTCCCTTTCCTCTGACTTCCTTTGTCCGGTCACTGACAGGGAGCAGCTTTCAAAGAGCAGCTGTGGGGCATGGGGTAGGGGGAGAAATGTTGTCTAACATTCTTAAAAGAAAAGGTAATTGAAAGTGATGGAAGTTCAAGGATAGTTCCTTTAAGGAGTATTTCTAACTTTAGAAAAGCGCAAGAGGAAGGGGGCCGTCCTGTTGGGGAGGTCTCTGCCTGGAGCGGACGCCTCAGTGGAGTCTTATCTGAGCAGTTTTCTGCACACCCAACCCTGCATGCACAACGGGTGGGAGAGTTAGGGTCTGTTCAACCTCCAGGGCAGATGCATGCATCTGGAGCAGGAAACTTGCAGGCATGTTCCAAATTCATGCTGGAAAAGTGCAACCAAATTCTTCAGTTCCTCACAATTCAAAAGCATCCATTTATAACACCAGCCATCTCTCAATTTTCTGTAACTACATGATCAACTTTTAGCAACCCGAGTATCTATTAGTCTGCGGCCTGGGATACCAGACATAAGGGTTGAAGCTGCAATCCAAAGAGATCACAGCTCTGGCCAAAGAGATATATAAATGTGGTGGTGGTGACTTTTTTTTTTCCCCTTTGCTATTGGTATTTCTTCTTCATTAGCATGAATGATTGAGAGACAACTCTACTTCAATTGCTGGCATGCACCATATGGTTAGCTCCCCATTTCTGACGTGTGATTCAATAACCCGAGCTTCTTCTTAGAAGCTTATCTTAAAGTCCCATGCTCGGTCTCCTAGATAGTCAGTGCCTTCCCCACTTACCACACCCTCTCTGCTGAGCCTGTATGTGCACAGACCCAGGTCCCTTCCTGAGATGAATCTAAGGAAAAAGGAACCGAATTGCCTAAATCAACTATCAAGAGTCGCACAAGCCTTTCAAAGCAAAAGAAACCCAGATGAGCCAGAAGTCATTCATCCCTTGACTGAAAAACGGGATGTCGGCTGCATTTTTCAAAGTCACTGGCAGGATGTGCTAGTTTTCTTAAGACATCTGCTGGCACCCCCTGTTCTTTTATGGTACAGGCTGTTCATTCAAGCCACAAAATGTTTCCACTCTGTATGTTCTTGGTTTTATGACGGAAACAAGCCCCAAGTCAAAGCAGTTTTTAAAAAAAAATTGAAATGTCTAGAAGCAAGAGGTGACAATTTAGACCCAGCTCAGAGGCTTTACCAACAGACTCTGGGAGACAAGACATGATGATTACAGAAGGTAGAGGATTGAGCATTTGCTGTATTTAAAAGATCAGTTTCTGTGTACGTTTGATAAAGGGTGGGCAACATGTTTTAAAAATTCTACATACACTTGTTTGGACATGGCTCTCTATGTCATCCACAGTGGAGGAATGCTGATTGCAAACTTTTATGTTGGTTTGTTCATGCATGTTTTTCTCGTATTCCCGAACATCATCCATTGTCATATCTGAAAGAAGGTCAAGATGTTGGTAACTTCCGTTATTCAGTGCAAACTTTCAATGGGGGGAGAATTTAGGGAAAGATGGAAGCTTAGCAGAAGCCAAACAGAGGTTTCAAAAGCAGGGGATTCACTAACTTTATGAAGAGTAAATCATAAAGTTAGTTCAACCAGCCATGGGGGAAAGTGAGTGCAAGGAAGTCAAATAATCTTAGAACAGAGAAGAGTGGAAATTATTTAGGGGGGATTTTTGTCAAGTGAGTTAGGTGGGTAGAAAGTGTTAGCTCAAGGCGTAGCCCAAGATCTTCTAAAGCATCGTTTAGAAGATTCCTTCAGGCACAGGAGCAGGTTTGTGTGGTTTAATACTTACCTTCCATATTCCTTTCAAAATAGATTGGGAGATTCTTTAAATCAAGGCATTCAACCACAGAAAAGACACTTTCATTGCTATTATCAGAGGTGATGGAGGAGGCTGAGACGTGATGCTCACTGACAGTGAGTTTTGGTGCAGCGCCCACTGGGATGTATTTTTGCACAGAAAACAGTGTCAGAGGATGGGCCTCTACTGAACTTCTAGTGCAGGCTAACAGCTTGAAGATGGCTGGTACTACCTCCACGCATACTGCTCTATAAATACAAATGGCACATGACATTCTGCTTTTTGGCTCCAGTCGGTAGTTCTTCAGCATTTCAGGATAATGATCACTTAATCCAGTGGTTCTCAATGGGGACGATTTTGTGACAAGGTTGGTCATCACAAGAGGGGTGAGGATGTTACTGGCAACTAGCAGGGAGAGGTCAGGGATGTCAGGGAACATTCTACAATGCTCAGGACCCTTTCCTCTTCAACAAAGAATTATCTGGTCCAAAATGTCAATGGTACCAAAGTTGAGAAAACCTGTCTTCATCCAACTGATTAAAGGTAAAGAACTCCTCCATCTTTAGTAAATGCAATGCATAAAAATAACAATTAGTCTCACTTTAAATCCTTCTGGTGTCTTAGCCCCTATCCTCAATCTTCTCTTTAGTTATATTACGACAGTTATCTGCATTTTTCCCAGGAGGGTATTGCGCTGTTGCTTTTGTGACAGAATTTAACTTTGTGTCTCTTTATGATGAAGGGACACCAAACAATTGGCTAATCAACCACCCTGATCACTAATTAACGAGGTGGGATTTCGAGTGGGTATTCAGAGCTGGGGTGGTTCCTTTATAATTTTCTATAACACATGGTTTGGTGTCTTTTTATACAAATCCATGTGTGTCAGTTGAGAGGTCCTTCATTTCCAAGGGGCATCCTTGCAGAAGCTCACGATTTCATTCAGTTTGGCCAAGAGGGAGGATGGCTCTATACTCAGACCTGGGTGGTGTGACTGAACGGAGGACCCCTGCCCACCCCCAGCTGTCCATCAAAAATGCTGTCCACGAGCAATATAAGTATCAAGAATGCAAAGCAGCAGTCTGGCCAAGCAAAGAACATGCTTCTCTTTCAGAAAATCAAGGTGATTGGAAAGCAATAAAGAGAGGCCGTTTTGTGAGCAAAACAAATGCATCTTGGTTAACAATAATAACACATTTTTTCAATTCAATCACTTTCATTTCACTGACTGATTAGCAAAATTTTATAAACACTCATATGCCTAGAATGAATACTGAGGTCATTTTCAGCTAAAATTTCAAAAATTAAGGAAATTTCACTATACATGTTGTGTTCATTAGATTCTTTTTGTTTTTAAACCCCCAGCCTCAGGTCTCAAACTCAGGGCCACAGAATTTACATGATCTATAATTTCGCTGCCTTAATAGCTGAGCCACAGGAATGCACCATAATGTAGTCTCTTTTTGTCCCCCATCTACAATTCAGGTGATGGCTTTCATGGGCACCTGAGTCACAGAGATGGGGCCTGAGACACTTTCTTTGCATCCCTTCCCACTATCATGACAATAATTTGGAACATAAAACAAAGGCATTTTAGTTTCTTTGTTCTAGCAAATCCCAACAGAAATCATTCTTTATCTTTAATTAGCTCCAAGTTAAAAGAGCTTAAACAGTGTGGCTCTGTGTTTTGAAAGATATATCAATTTTATGGATGTGAAGAGGATTTAACCACAATGATACTCATTATTGCCTTGTTCATAATAGTGAAAAATTGAAAACAACCCAGGAGATTGATAGTACTGTGTAACGATTAAAAGTGATAGGAAGAATACTGAACATTACAGAAAAATGTCCTTGGTATATGGTAAGTTAAAAACAGGAAATAAAACATTGTACCCATTATATGAACTCATTCTTGTCAGAAAAGCATTGTATGGCCTATATTTTAAAAAGACTGAAAGGGTACATTTTGAGATGTTGGAATTACAGGCAATTTTCATTTTCTTATTTTTGTCTACCTATATTTTCTCAATTTTCTACATCGAATATGCATTACTTGTATAGTAGAGAAAAAAAGCAGTCAATCAATTATTAACTATTGATTATTTGGGGTCACTAAACGATGGATACCATCAAAATGGAATTAGTAAAAAGATACACTTTTCTAGAATTTCTGCCCATTCTAGAAACATGATTCCTTGTTTCATTTTTTGTTCTTTTTTTTTGGATCAAAGAATTAAGAAACAAAATTTCAGAAAATTTCCTCTAAAGGAAAAACCCTCCCAATAAGATGGAATATTTCTAGCAAAGGAGTAATTTGGTAATTTGATGGTAATTTGGTCCTGGTTGACAGGGAAAGAAAAAAGGTTTTTCTAAACCCTGAAATATCCTTACATACAGCTTATGGATATGATGCAAACATTTTCAATAAGTCATCTATGGAAAGCCTAATCAAGTGATAATGTTCCTGTTCATATTACCTGGTAAAATGTATCATGTCTTGCTCCTGCAAAGTATGTTACCTGAAAATCTCCTGATGAATCCACTTTTTAGTAAATCCTAAACTTACATGCACCTAACGACAGATTATACTTTCCAAGATGATTCATCTTTATGACTAATTGATTTTCAATGATCAGAGTGACTTCTAGCAATCTAGATTCAGATCTCTTTGCTTTCAGCAAACAAATGCTTATGTGGATCAGAGAAACTTAATGAAAAGAATGCTACGCCAATTATTTTGCAAATACACTGAAAATCCCCCCTTCATCTGTAAATCTGAGAGGTCAGAATTTCCTTTTCTTCAATAAAGTCTCCTAAATAAAAATTTATTAAACAAGTCACACTGAGTTAATGGGCCTGACTTGCGAATACTGGAAACAGGATGGAATTTCCTCTGATCAGTAAGGTACATCCTTTGACACTTGATTGTCAGAAGTTGGTTGGTATGGTCAACTCTGGGAAATATTCTGCAGTCTAAAATCCCTCCTTGCTTTAATGGCATAGCAGTTACCTTTGCTCTCTTGCAAGACCATTTCTTTCCTTTTCTTTCTCGCCTTCCTTCATGTGAGCTCCCAGCCTCCTGTCCCAGCATGTGGAGGTCTCACCGAATGGAGCTGACTTGAATCTTCTCAGCCAGGTGGGTTGAGAGGTCACTTCCTCCTCTACCACCAGCTCAGCTTTGTCAAAGGAGCTCTGGACCCAGGGGATCGGTTAATTGATGCATCTTTGATTCCCTGAACCATGAGCTGAAGAAACTCATGAAAATGCAAACTATACCTCAACTATATGAGTCTTGATCTCTTGCAAATTTTTTGGCCTTTTTTAATACACAAAATGTGGGCTTCAATTATTATTTTTGAACCACTCAAATAATGCATATATTATGTTGCAATGAAATAGTTCAAACAATATTGGATCATAGAGGGAAAAGACCTTCAGTCCTTTTAGACTCTCCCATCAATCCTATTCCTTCTGGAGACAGCCACTGTTAAAGAGTCTGATGGCAGGCCCTGGTGGAGCAGCAGTTAGGTCAATCGCCTCCGAAGGAGCAAGCCATATACCCCTGGGTTCGAGTCCCAGGTGGGATACTCTCATCTATTTTTGTATTTGTGACTCAGCATAGTATACTATATGAACTATACCTATTTTGTATATAAACTATGCAATATACAAATGCTTTGACTTGCTTTTTCCATGAATGGAAAATAAACCCATTGGCACAATAGTACACAGAGAACTACCTTATTTTTTCTACCTGTTGCACACAATATTCATAGGCTGGGTGTATCATAACTGGCCTTATTTCTGTAAACAGACATTTACACTGAGACTCACTTCTAGATTTTTATAAACAATACTGCATTGACTACCCTTGTACCTTTCATGATCACATGTATATTCCTTAAGAATAAATGACTAGAAGTGGATTTGCTGGGCTCTAGATTATTTGTACTTATCATTTTTAAAGAATCTGTCAAGTATTTTTCTACCCAGGCAGTGTTAGAAGCTGCTATTCTCTTAAATGTTTGTTAGCACATGGGCAAATGTATCTTCTTATTCTTTTCAACACATTTCTTATGATTAGTTGTGAAGTTATTGATTATTTGCAGTTTACCTTCTATGATTTACCTGTTCATTTTCTATATCTTTTTCTATTGAGTTGTCAGATTTTTTTATTTATAGAACCTCCATCTGCGATAAGATATTAATCCTCTGCTGGCTATATAAGTTAAAATATCTTCCTCTAGTCTTTCAACTTTGTTTTTGATGGCAGTTTTCTTTTATTCAGTTTATTTTTAAATGATAGGTTGATTTTACAGGAAGTGGAGGCAAGATCCTGTATTTGCAAGGCCTTTGGGTTAGAAGTCAGTTGAGTACACGGAGAAACAACAATGCTGTGGAATAAAACCTCTGTAAGTGAGAATTTTCCTTCATTGATTTGTACAGCTGCAGCAGCCAAAGTTTTAAAAGGATCTTAATACTCAAATTCAATCACCTGCCCAATGGCAAATCATGAAGTATATCCTTCTACGAACATTTTCTTTCCACTTCCAGACTCCTCATCCTAAACAGAAGTTAATTTTTCCTTGCTCAAAGTCAAAAGGGAAGTTTTGAACAAGTGGTTGGTTTGGGCTGGGGGGTGTGGGGGCTGCGGGGGCTGCATCCAACAATCATGAATGAGATTTGATTCTCTATTGACTCCAGCAAGATGGCGGCCATCCTTTGGAAAGTGCCTGTTGTAACTGCTACAATTTTTATAAATTCAATACATGCTTGTAATAATAGCTTAGAGGAGGTTCCACTTACTTGTATTGAAAATAGCCAATCCTTAAGGCTTAGGATAGCTTTTCCATGTAATTCACACCCATTAGATCCAGACTTGTAATCTATAGTTGTGATTTTTCCCCCCAGAGTTCTTAACTTGGGGAGGGTTATGGAGGGGGGATTACAGATTCCTTTGAAAATCAGATAGAAAGCTAAGGGCTCTCTCCCCAGGAAAATGAACATAAGCACACACACACACACACACACACGCACACAATGGTAACATTTTTGATGATGGCGCCATGGTGCTCACATTCATATTTCAAAAAACCCAAGACCACTGGGAAATGATGGCTTGGTAAACTCTGTGAGCTAATTAATGCTAGTCCCTAAGCAGGCTGCTTTTTCTATCTTGAACTTGCTTCATTCACTGGCCTGCTTTAGGCTTGAGGGATTCCAGGACAGTTCGTAAGTCACTTTCATGAAGGAGTTTCATCTATATCAGTCAGAACTACCTCTCAATATATATATATATTAAGGGTCAGGATTTCAAAGACATTCGTGAGCTTGCATCAATCACAGCCTCCCTCTGGCAATCCTGTGTTCTTCTCTCAAAATACTGTTAGATTTATGAAACAAAACTTTTTTGAAGCTGGGCTGCCTATTTTTATCCACCTCCCCTCTCACCCCATCTTCTGAAATGTGTTCTGTTGCCTCTCTGATGAGTGTCCAGTCACGCAGGAGACTCAGGGCTTGTGGGTAAAGACCAGTCAAGAATCTGAAAGATAAACTCAACTCCTCCAACAGTGTCACAGCGCACATCACAACGAGCACGAGCAGAGCACAATCTGCTTGGGGAAACAGTGTGACAGCAACTGCTGAAATTCAGAATAGATACAGAATGCATCCCTGGGCAAGAAAAGATCACCATCCTCTACAGGGTCCTTTTTCTTGACTCGTAATGAAGTCCTGGAGATGGTGAGTCTAAGTGAGGGGAAGACACCCAGGGATGTCACTGATAAGGGTGCATAATTTGTGTATGATACTGATACACAGCCCAGCAGGTGAATGGGGTGAAAATTCAGACCCAAACCAAGAGCAACTGGTGAATCTCCCCAGAATCTGCACACAAAGGTTATTTCTTCTTCTTTTTTTTTTTTTTTATTTTTTATTTTTATTTCTAATGTTTTCCAGGCATCAGAGTTCAGCTGTTGGCCCTGAAGACATCTGCCATTTTCTACGCTAACCTGCTTGGACTAATTAAACCCTCCTTGAAAAATCTAACCTGGTTTACAGCTCAAACTATAAACCAGTTGCTCTTAAACTTTAGCAAGTGTCAGAGTCATCGGGAGGGCTCTACCCCCAGACTATCTGATTCAATAAGTTTGGGGTAGGCCTGGGAGTGAGAATTTCTAACAAGAACCCAGAGGCTGCTGAGGCTGCTGGTCCAGAGACTTCACTGAGAACCAGTGGTACAAGCTATGGGCAAAGTTATTATTGTTTTACTTTGGACTTTTCTATGTTTACCAATGAGAGCCTCACTGAGCTTGTGGAGCTCAAAGGAAAAGAAGCAACTTCAGGTCCCCCGAGCTAAAAGGCTATTCTGGTGGACATCTGACCCTGTGACGGTGACAAACCTATTTACCTGAAAGGCCTGCATGAATGAGGAGCTGAGCAGCCCTTCTGTGGGCGGCACCAATTCCATTCACTTGATTGAGTGTGTGCATCTGTGTCTAATGAAGGAGCCACTGTTTTCCCTGCAAGCAGCTCAGCTGGGGGCAATGATGCTGGCAGAGATTTACATTAAATTGATGGGGTGGTTCTCCCGACCCCTTACTGAGTGAAGAGGTTGCTTGTTTGGGTTGGGGCCAAGATTGTGTATATAGGGGGTGGAGACCTTCTCTGGGGCGTACAAGACGCCCTGAGGATCTACATCCATGCAGTCACAAGCTGTTTTTCTGCAGGCAGAGACAGAAAGGGCTTTTGTCAATACACAACTAGGGTTGCTGCTATCTCCCCCTAACCTACCCCAAGAAAATCTCTAAGTGTTCTCTTCCCCAGATCCGTAGGACTAGAGACCTCTGGATTCCGGTGCTTCATTATTCTAGCTTTGGGACCCCTGTGATCCTCTAAGAATTCTTTTTCGAGTCTCTTCCTTACCCCAGGCCGAGTCTCCATGTTCTGCACCCTAGCTGCTCACTCACGAAATGTCCGTCACATTTTGTTCCCTGCTTTCTCGATCAACAAGCTTATAGTGTTTTGTCCTCTTCACTAGGGCTCAGCTACCCTTTTTGATGTTATGGCACTAAAGAAACAATCATTAAAGTGCCTGGTCCCTGGGTCTTCCTAGTGGCAGAGTTAAGGGCCTCAGGTCCCTGTGCCTTCACCAAAATTCATCCACTTGAGCCTGTTGTTCTTTGAATGTTCTTTTTATATGTCTGTAGGGTTGGTAGCAAGGACACCTTGAACGTGGAGAATTGAAAGTAGGGAAAGAGCAGTTGCTCTGAACTTATTTTCTGGTCTGTGCTCTAAGACACAGAATCTGAGAAAAGCTCCCCAGAAAAAGCAACCAGAAAGAATTGTTGAATGATCAGGCGAGGTAATCACAGGAGATGCTCCCTCCGCCTGACAGACACACAGGTCTAGGGGGGACATCGTGATCATGTAATGAGCCCCCAAACTGGCTGCATGTGAACAGACTGGGGAGCAGTCTGGAAGGGGGTGTGATGAGGAAGCACAAATGGTGGTCTTTCAAAAGAATCTCTTCCAGAGATCTCTCTATTTTTGGACAAAATTCAGGAAGATGTATTTGCTCTTCAAAAGAAGCATTATCTGGGAAAATGGCAAAAAAAATGGAAAAAGCCCCTAGTTTATAGGACCACATCTTTTCAGACGTGGCTCAGAAACAGCTGACAGCACTAATAACAATCACTATCTTTGCCCAATGTATGTCTTCACTTTAAATTTGATCGCTGCTGCTGAGAGGGAAGGAAGCACCCAGTGCAAATCCAGGTTACATTCAGTGTGACTTAGGAGAAGGTCAAGGAGACAGGCATTTCATTAGGCAGTCAGATCTAACCCAAGTCACCCACTGGGCATGTGCATTTCTATATATAGTCAAAGGCACTAGCCTCTGATGACTGATTCTGGGAATGTGGACGAGTCACGTGGACTAAAGGACAGTGCTGAGGACCTGGGAAGGTGGTCCATTCATCATGGATGAAACACATCTTGTTTTCCTTTACTAGAAATGTGCAAAACTTGTTTGACTCTTCCCAGCGCATGGAAAAAAGAAAAAAAAAATAACGCAGCATAATAGTCTCAAGGTTAAGGGCATCTATGTCTGCCCTGGAATTCTCGCAGAATCCTTAGGGCTTTGGTGAGGGAGAGAGTATTTCAGGTGTTCTGTGTTTTTCCCTTGATCGGATGCTTCAGACAGCTTTAATCTCAAATTAAAGTTTGGGGTAAATTAGCATGGGTTTGAAAGCCAGTCCACAGAGCATTATGGAATGTTGCATTGTCAAGGAAGTGAGCATCAACCATCCTGAGGGCCGGCTGAGCCAGCAATTAAGCACTATAGTTCTTTTCGACTATGCTTCTATCATGACATTAGGTTCCATGGGCAGTGAAATTTCCAATACAGAAAGCCACACATAGTCCCACCGGTGTTGTTTGCTTTCTAGGTAGCACTTGAAGACAAATGAACTGAAAGCCCAAGTCAGCATGTCCCGAAGTAGTTCTGTACGTTTTTTCGGAGAAGCAGACTTACCATACCACTCATCAACCCAGGCGAAAGCCTGTCTATGCCCAATCAGCAGAATGTCTCGGACCACCTGAAAAAGCAAAAGAAAGAGGTCAGACTAATACTGCGTTTGATTAACGCTCTCCAGAAAACAGAGCCTTCTCAATTTTAGGAAACCTGGCAATTACAAATTTCTCAGCCCCTCTGCCCACCAGAACAATGACAGGCTGCCACACAGATGCTGCACTTCAGTCAGGCTCAGCCCTTTCCAAGGGCTGAGTGTACTTAATATCAGCTCATCTCTCCATCTTTGAAAGCTGAGCTGGAGATGGATCCAGGCTAATAGCCATGACTTGGCAGTCACCCACTTGGGACTTACATACATCTCTAATTCCCTTGAGACTTTTCCCTTCATTTATCTTTACCCAAGACAGGTTCTGCTTTTCATTTATGGAAGGGTGTGCCTCAGAGGTGCCAGGACTCATAAACATTGGAAATCAAGGGTGCTTTTCTGGGAAGTAAGTCACTTCCCAGCAAAGAGAATGTAATCCTCTTTCTTCTGATGAAATAGCCTAAGTGGATGGTAAACTTTTATAATAAATGAAGGTGTGGGTTATAAGAGAAGTAAACATTCTTTGGGGCTTGACTTGCATGTAATAGGAAGACAAAAAAGAGCAGGTTAGTCGACTATGATTGAAAGAGGTGATAGAAGAGACTTAGGATAGAATAAAATGGGCATGATGAAACTGACTGGGGACAAAAGGAATCAAAGTTGCTTCATAGGGTGACACATATGACAAGAGAAGACTAAGAAAAATCATCCAGATAATTTGTGTGTGTGTGAAAGTGCTTCCACACTTTTGTGTGAACTCTGATTTCACGGTACTGTTGTTTTGTTTTTGCCTTCTTACATTTCTCATAGTCTCCCTCCAATATTACTTTCTTCTTACCAAACACATCCAGCCACTATCAAAAACATTTCATGAAGGGTTCGAGCCTGTTTCAATACATGAAGGATTTTAATTCGACGAATTTGCAGAAACAAGGGAAGCATTTATAATGAAGTGTTTATTACTTCAGGTCTCTGGATATCCAGGGAGGCTTTTATGGTTGGGAAAGAGGAAACATGTAATGATGATCAGAAACAACACGAAGCCATACACACTTGAGTGCTGAGTGTGTCAAATTCATGGAAATCAAAAGAACAGCACTGAGGCATCCGTAAATATATCCTATTTCATTAAGCACAACACAGCTGTCTGCTGGAAACAGGCATTCAATAAGGCGCTAATGGCTCACTTTCGAACATTCCCCCCCGCCCCCCCCACGTAGCTGTGAATAGATTCTTAAAAAACAAAGGTGTTCAGAGAAAGGCATCCTGGGCACTTTAAACCCATGCAAATGGCAGCCTCAGATACTCATTAGCAACTCATGTGCCAGAGCAGGTGTGTTCAGGGGCGTCAATAACACTTCATTATAGATGGAAATGGGCACTGGAAAATGCTTATTCCTAGAGCCGTGTTCTTACAGGTATTTCAAAGAAACAGATTCCCCAAACTAGCCAGAGTCATCTGTGAGAAAAGAAACACAATGAGCCCTGGGGCGATCTAAATATGCTTTGGGAGAGGAGGAAATAATGAAATGTACAATGTCAGGGGCCCTAGTAAGAGGAAATCATTTGGGTAAAAAGAAATAAATAAAAGGAAGATGTTGTAGGAAGTCAAAGAAGATACAGCCTGAAATAGACACAGAGTGAAGACTGGAAAATATTTACTAAAGGAGCCAGGGTGCTTCCTGCTTAATAACTGGGACACAGCAGGAAAACAGGAGATCCCAGAAGTTGATTCCTATTTATCTCATTGAGCTTCCACCTCTGGCTGCGCAGAAGGGGTTCTGGGGTTCAACAAAAGATGGACATAGTTCTCTATTCAAGAACATGACTATGCTTTCAAATTGCCCCAGAGACTGTTATGATGAACCAAATTCAATTTACTCCTTGCGCCTTCAAGATTTATATATTTTATTGCCAATTGGCCCCTGATTTTAATAGATAAATCCATCTGAGGAACAAAAAGCTTAGTGTATGAAGGCTACAAAAGAATTTTAGAAAGCTATTCTGCATCAAATTTTTTTTTAAACCTCTGGTTCCTCAACCTGGGTCCTTGGGCTTTACATGGCCTGCACCTTAGCCACCTCGGCTGCCTGAGCCACAAAGTTTTTAAGTGGGAAAGTAAGCAGGTATTTAGTCTACCTGGAATGGAGAGACAAGTTGAGTAGTATTTCTTTTTATGAAAATGGGAGGAGTTACAAAGGATAACCCTCACCATTGCATTTTCTGTTTTTAGAAGGATGGGGTCATACTGGAAACTGCCAACAAATTACAATGATTCAGGAGTGTGTGTCTGCTACAAAGCAAATGTGTTTGGCCAAAATGGGTCTACAATTGCAATCTGTGTTTGGAGGTTCTTAATTCTTTGGTAACAGAATGAGTAAATGAACAGCGCTCTTTTTACGCGCTCTTTTTACCAGCTCTTTTGAGGGAGAATGATCTTTTGGGACTACTCACACGGTCTTGTACCTCTTGCCTGGAACTCAAGTACCTCACTCTCGCTACCTGCCTAGATTAATCATCTCTCTGAGAGCGAGAAGTCCTTTGAAAGCCCAGCTTCCCAGATATGAAGTATAATTCATCTATTCATGGAAGAAAATGTCACCCCTATGGAAAATGCGTTTTCATGAAAACAGTGTTTTCTAGATGCTGTTACTCAGCTGTCATGCACTCCAGCTTATGGTAGACGGACACTTTGTCCACAGCCCAGGAATGCCAGTCACTTGCCTTGTGCACGAATTGTTCCACTCTGGTCTGAAGCCCCCAGACCTCGAACTTCACAGTCACCAGTTTGTAGGAGCACATGATGGGTTGATGGCTGTCTCTCCAACCTTCCCTTAACTTTCCCCGACCTGTCTTCTCTGACTTGAAGTGTTTCGGATCCTAGACAAAGCATAGCAAAGAAATGGTAACTTAAATGTTCAATCGGCATTTATATGAAATGTCCAGAAAAGGCAAATCCATAGTCAGAAGGAAGATTGGTGGTTGCCAGGGGCTGGGGAAAGGGGGATGGCGAGAGACCACTAGTGGGTACAAGGTTTCCTGTTGGGGTGTTGAAAAGGTTCTGGAATTAGACGATGGTTGTACAACATTATGAAACACTAAAAACCACTAAATTGTACACTTAATTGAGAGAATGTATTTTATAGCATTTTCATGATAAAGGCATTAAAATAATGTAATAAAATAATGTAAATAAGTGCCAAAAGGTAGCTATTTAAATATAAAAAAGAGATTTAGGCATGCCCTGGTGGAGTAGTGGTTAGGTCAACTGCTTCTGGCCTAAGCACAGTCCACAGACATCCCAAGGACCAGAGTTCTTGTCCCTGGCTGGGGAGGGCAACCAAGAGGTACAATTAAATAATAATAGATAAAATTATTCTTGCCTCTCTTTCTTCTTACTCGCCTGCCTCCTCACCTTCATTCCTGTCTGTACTTTTCCATAAAAAACAAACAAACAAACAAGTGATTTAACTAGATTTGTGGCATTGCATTGTATTTTTACTCCCTAATCTTAGGGTCAATAAACTTCATTAAAAAAAGGTGGGTGGAGGGGCACACCTGGCTCAGGCGGCAGAGAGGGCTGGGATGTGAACCATGTAAAACTCAAGGATCCCGGTTCACAAAATGAAATTTCCTTCCTTCTTTTGGAGGAAAAACCAAAATGAAACAAATAAATAAAAATGCTCCTTCCTTCCTTCCTCCCCACCCCCCTCCCTCCCTTCAAGAGACAGTCTAATCCATTAATGGGAGTGCAGAGTCTTGCAGCAACTTTGAACAGCTCAGCAATCTCCATGGATACACACAAAGCTAAGCACATGCCGACCTTTGACCCCAGCTCTTCATTTTCGGTGAAATGAGTGCACACGGCCTCTGAAGACTGTACTGGGTCATTCGCAATCACTTTAAACATAACTGCCCCAAACAGAACACCTCAAACGTTCATCAGCAGGAACACAGACGCACGGTGGTAGACGGTCAGGCGCGGCAGGTCGTGGCTTTGATCACCGGCCGCCTCCCCACACAGCGGTGGCCCCTATGTAAAGCGCAGGTGTGTCATCGGCTCTCCGCCATCTAGGTGACCGCGACTGTGCTGCAAACACCTGACCGTGTTTGCACAGAGGAAATCAACTCAGGACGTAGTGCTCTGAACACATCCTCGCCATGACGCCACACACCACTGCAGCCACATGACCGACTCCCGCCCCCCGGGATCACGAATGAACGTGTGCGCACGCGCAAGTGTGACTCTCGCCGGTCCTATGCTGAGTGACAATAACCAGACACAAGACAGTACACAGTATGTGATTCCAACCGAAACTCAAGAACGAGCAAAACTTCTTTGTGATGTGAAAAGTTAAAACAGCGGGTGTGCTCTGGCGGCCTGCTGGTCTAGTAAGCCACTGGGCGCAGTTCAGGTACGTCCTAAGTTCCCGGGTTCGAGACCTGAGACAGCGGTTGGGGCCAGGAAGGTGGGTTTTGGGGGATAACGAAGATGAAGAACTAAATGAAATAAAGTGTTTCTTCCTCTTCTTTCTTCCTGCCTGCCTACTTGTCTTCATTCCTACCTGCACTTTTCCTTATAAAAAAGGGGTAACAGGCAGCAGTTACTTCTTGAAAGGGGGGGTGGGGCAACTACAAATAAACTGGAGGAAAATTTCTGGGATGGCTACGCTGATGTGGATCTAACATGTAAAAACTCATCCAGTATAGTGCACACTGGCGGAGTAGTGGTTAGGTCCACTGCCTCTGGCTGAGCAAAGTTCACATACATCCTGAGGACCTGGGTTCACCATCCGGGGGCCAGGGGAACAAACAAGATGAACAACTAAATTAAAAGAAAAAAAAAGGCACAGCATGATGAAGTAGTGGTTAGGCACAGTCCACATATATCCCAAGGTCCTGGGTTTGCATCCCAGGGCCAACAGGGTAAAAACCAAGATAAACAACTAAATAGAATAAATAAAGTGCTTCTTCCTCTTCTTTCTTCCTGCCTGCCTACTCACCTTTCTTCCTGCCTGCACCTTTCCTTTAAAAAAATTCATCAAGTTTTATAGGTAGGATTCGTGCTATATCTCAACTAAAAAAAATGAAATAAGGTAAAATTTAAAAAAAATGTTCAATTATTAAATATTTCATTAGAGGCATATTTTTTCAGAAATCTCTCAAAGGAATGTGTAAAGAAAGTAGGAGAAATGTGTATGTATTTTCTTTCTGGCTGTCAGTCAAAGGTTCCCCCTCAGGAAGCAGGTCTAAAGCCCCACACAGGGAAGTATCAGAGCACAAAATAGCTGCTGAATAAACGAACTCCTGAACCCTATGTGGACCCATTACGTGCATGACTGGGACATCAGAATCTTAAACAAAATTGAGTAAATCCTAAACTGAAAGACAATATTCCTAGGAAGAGGTAATGATCTTGAGTAAGGGTAGCATTTTTGGATTTTTGGATTCCAACTTTGCTATGATCTACTTTAATATATATTTTAATTTCCTTAATTAACCCAGAAACTGCCTCTGAAATTGTGTGGATAGGCCTGGAAAGATTATGAGAATTTAATAACACTTTACATGAACAAGACAAAGCTAGGATCTGGTCTATAGCAAGTGCTCCATTGATGTCAGCCATTATTGCCCTCGCCAAGGCAGCCATGAAACCTTTGAGTTAGAAGTCCAATTCCACAGTCCAGGATAGACATAGCAATGCCTTTCCGAAGCACTGTAGAACTGAAAGATATTTAAGGCCATGAGATGAATTCTGGCCTGTCCTGTGTTCCTATATCAAATAATGTCATTAACGATAAAAAGAAAAGCCTACTAAATGAAAAGATGTTTCCCCAGAAAGACCATGTAGGGAATGATCAAAGATGGCACCCTCGATTCCTTCCCTCACCAGGCCAGCACACTTTTCCTCTCACCTAGAGGTGGCGACTATTTCCCCTTCTCTAGAATCTAGACTGGTCTGTGACTTGCTTGGACCAACAGAACATAGCAGAGCGACACTGTGTCAGTTTAAGCCATTAAGGAAGCTAGAAACTGAATTTGGCCACAATGTGAAAAGCATGATCCGATTACCTTAAGTCCACCATGCTGTGAGGAAGCCCAACTTAGCCACATGGAGAGATGCTCAGCCAGGTCTTAGATGCTCCCCCGTCACAGCTGAGTGAAAAATATCTTCAATATTTCAATCTAAGTAGACATCACCAGGAACAGACCTGTCTAGCTAAGCCCAGTTAAGATGGCAGAATTCTGAGAATTATCACACTTTCTTTTTCTTTCTTTCTTTCTTTTATTTTTGAAAAGGTACAGACAAGAATGAAGGTGAATAGGCAAACAGGAAGAGAGAGGAAGAAGTTGCATTTTTATTTACTTTATTTTAGTTGTTTATCTTGGTTGTTCTCCCTGGACCTAGGAGGTGACTATGCCCAGATGCCTAGCTGGAGGCAGCAGACCTAACCACTACTCCACCAGGGCACACCTGCACTGTTGCTGTAAACTCTAGGGTGGATTCTTACTTAGCAAACAATACCAAGACCGAAGCTTCAAGTGGATTATAAAAAGATGAAATAACTGGATCACCAAAGATGAAGAGAATAAATGCTGCTTTGTTCTTTCACAGAACACACCAAAATTTCCTACAATAAGCCACATACTTGAAGGCCTGTGAACAAGGACATTTATACTTGCCAAGCAGCTCCTGTGGGTTAAAATAGGAGCTGGAGTTAAACAGGGAAAACTGGTTTCTTTCTCTTGTCTGTCCTTTGATTTTTCTCACAGAAGCCAGTGATGAGCACGACTACGGCACATGTTCATCAACTGTCTTGACTGTTAAAGACATGGCCTCCACGCTATGGCAACTAGAATATGCAAAGGCAAACCCTCTTGGACTGAGCAGAGGCTGTCCTACTTGGGTTAGCAACTGAGTGCTCAACAAAGGGTTGACACAGAGCCAGCAAACAGAGGTAGGCGGGCAGGCATCAGAGTGAGGGAAATACAAGCCATGGCGGTGGCCTGAGCTGCCTCATTCCTCTCTGATCCTGTGCAGTGCACCTAAGTGAGGTCAGAAGACAGAGGCCCTGGACCAGTTGGCTGCACCCCACCCCAGCCCATCCCACCTTTCCAGGATGTAAGTGCCGGATTCATGGACTCGTCTTGGCTGGTTTTGTCGACCGACCACTGCTGAGATTGAGGTGATGCCTATTCCAGAATCATTGTTCCCATTCCAGACTTCTGAAGAATAACATAAGACTCTGCATTAAAAAAAGCAGAGCACTGACAGACTGCATTTCTGATGCAGTTGAGAATTTGGGGACCTCACAGCAAACTTTAGTCGTCAAGAAACCTGGCAGAGTACTGCCTGCGTAGAGAAAGCTGTCTCGATGCTTCAATCCACTCCTGGTTCCGGATTGCACCGCAAAAGTGATCAATTATATTAGGCGACTGTAAAATAAAGTTGGGGAAAACTTTATTTCCCCAGGCTACATGGGAGTGAGCTGTGCACTGTATTTTCATGATTCAGAATAGAATTTTTAAGCTGGAAGTGATCATTCAGTTTCATGTCTGTGATTTTTATAAATAAGGACACAGACCTGAGAGAAAAATGAAATGAAATATTTTGCCCCCAAACCACAGGTTCTTGGTGACAGGGCTGGGACTCGAATCTCAGCTTCTCCTAAATCTAACCCTATGGTCTGCCCACTATATTTGCTTTTCAGATTGAGCAGTAAGAGGGTGTTTTTGTTATAGCAGATGCCAAAGAAGCAATTCACAATTGGGCTTTTTATGGCAACAGTGTGTTGATTTTTTTGCAAATCTGGTGTCATATCTACAGCTGCTGATTTCATCTAGTAAATCTCTACCATGACCTATAATTAGGGATTCACTTTCAAAGAGCTGGAGGGAAGTAAGGGAGAGGGAGTTAGAGGATTCCTTTAATCAAAACGCAAGATCAGAAATGGACATCCAATTGAATGCCTTTGAATGAAGATGAAGAAAAAAGAAAGAAAGACAAGAAAGAAAGAAAAACCAAATCGCTGGGTCTTATCTGAAATATTTTGGTCACTGCAAACCTTTCTCACTTTTCAGATTCCAACCCTGACCCCTCGATAACTCTTCCCTATCTGGCCCCTAACACCCCCTCCTCTTGAAATCATTTTCAAGTCCCATTTTGTCATTTGAGTTTGTGAACAGAAATATCTAAATTGCCTCATTCACACACCCATTGACCTTTTTTACAACCCTTAACATTTAAAAAAACTTTCAAAATTTGTTTTGTAATATTGGTCCAGATTCAATTGTTGTTATATCATTGTATCCTTCTTTATAAAGGAACTAGATTCTTTTTATGTTTTCAACTTTTACTTCCAGGTTTCCTTCTTGTTACATGAGGTTTGCAAATCTCCTTCTTCATCTCTCATGTGACACCTCCATGGAGCTTCCCACAGTTCAGTTTCAGGCTTTGGCTAATTTTAAAAGGACATTAAGTTTGACTTTAGTGTGACAAAGAGATTATGTTTCTCCAAACGCCTGCTGGATCCTGACCCAGTGCAATCAGAAAATAGAATAAAAGTCATAATAGGTTGAATGATGACTCCAAAAAGATACGTCCAAGTCCTCGTCACACTACTTCAAAGGTGACCTATCTGGAAAAACAAGTTTTTGCCAATGTAATGAAGCTAAGGCTTTTTTAAAAAATAATTTTATTTGAAAATATTTTTTAAGAGAGAAAGGATTCTTATGTATTTCTTTAATTTTGGTTTTTTTCACCCCAGTCCCAGGTCATGAACCCAGGTCCTGGGCTTTACATGGTCCACACCCCAGTCGTCTCAGTCATCTGAGACAAAAGGGTTTCCCCAAAGCTAAGTTTTATTTATTTATTTTTCTTCAGAGGAAAGATACTGGCAGAAATGAAGGTGGGCAGGCAGGCAGGCAGGAAGAGAGGATGAAGAAGCATTTTGTTTAGTTTATTTAGCTGTTCGCTGTTCATCTTGGTTGTTCCCTGGCTCTGGGTGTCAAATCTGAGCCCTTGGGCTATATCAGAGGTAGCAGACTTAACCTCTAAGCCACCATGGGTGCACCTGAAGCTAAGGATCTTAAAGAGGTCATTTTATATTAAAAGTGTGGGTCTCACACCCAGTGACAAGTGTCCTAATAAAAGACAGGGAAGGAGAACACACACGGCAGACCAGGCGGCTTTGGAAGCAGAGGCTGGACTGATGCGGCCACAAACCCGGGAACGCCTGGAGCTTTCAGCAGCTGGAAGAGGCAAGCAAGAGTTCTTGAGAGCCTCCCCCTGATTCTGGACATCCGGCTTCGCGAAGAGTGAGAGGACCAGGCAGCCAGTGTGCCAGAAGCTCCCTGGGTGGTGGAATGCAGACCCAAGGCCAGATCACTGCTGTAAGGTACAAGCATTGTCCCTGTGCTCCACAGGGTGTGAGGAACGCACAGCTCAGAGATGATCACAACTTAGCAACAGTCCTCCTGGATTCAAGTTCAGGTCGGCTTGACCTGGTCTCTCAACCTCTATACCACACAGACAGGATGTTCTCAGCTGAAATTCTGGCTCAATCTGTCAGAGCAGAGCGTCAGTCTCCTCCGCGGCAGCAGAGAGTTGGTGCTAACGCCCTTGGGTGCCTGCAAGGCTTAAATCTTGGCTAATGTAGGCAAAGCCCGCAGCCCATGCTCATCGAAGGCACCCCAGAGTGAGAAGAAGCATGTCACGCAGAACATCTCCTTAGAGATGCTGTAATGCAATTTCCCCAAATCTCATTAAGCTCCTCCAAAGAGAGGCAGCAGAAATAACTGCAGTGCTAGAGGAGCACTGTGACTTTATTCTCATCCTGTGGTGGAGCTGAGAGAAAATGCTGATAAGCTTCAAGAGAAACGTGATCGCCCACCATCATGCCAATGTCCTGTGCCAGGGCAACGCTGGGTGGGTGTTTCCTATTTCAGGAAGCTGTCACCTGTCTATAAGTCCAATGGTGGATGAAATCCCAAGAAGAATTTTTGCTTGTTAGATGTTAGGACTAGATTATGGGCCAGAGACAATCAGAATCCCTTTCTTTTCCTATTTCTCTTATGTTTCAGAGCAACAGGATCACTCTGTTCAAGTTGAAAAAGGCTCTGGAACTTCACAGTGGCACAGAGAGCAACTGACTCCAGTCAAGCTGGGCACATCCCTGGTGGGTGAATAAACTGGGCAGCCGTCTACTCAGGGCAGGATGGGTCTGCCTCCAAGTTCAACAGGCTGCATTCATCTCAGGGGTTGCTCAAAAGTTCTCCTCTAGAAGAGTTGGGAGCCTCACACAGAAGCAAGTGCTGTCCTGTTCTTCCTGATCTCTGCCAAGCTGAGTGGGGCTCTTTTTTCATTGTTACCCATTTTTTTTCATTCATTACCCAGCTGTATCTGTTTTCCAGGCAGTTGTAACAAAGTATCACCCAGCCCAGTGGCTTAAACAACACTTATTCTCTCATACTTCTAGAGGCTGGATGTCCAAGACCAAAGAGTCTGCAGGGTTAGTTCCCATGGAAGGCTGTCCAGGAGAAGTTGACCCTTTCCTCCTTGCTTCATTCTGGTGCTTTGCTTTGCTAGCAATCTTTGACTTATTAGCTTACAGATGGACTCACCACTTCCATGGCCTGTGTCTTCACATGGTGATCCCTCTGTGTTTAAATGTTTCTCTTTGAGAAGGACACCAGTCCTAGTGGATTAGGACTCTCAACCTCATTTTTACTTGATTGTCTTTGTAAAGACTCCATTTCCAAATAAGGTCACATTCTCAGGTCCTGGGAGGACGGGCTAGGACATTCATATATTTTTTGGAGGGGTGAGGGGACACAATTCATCCTACAATACCAGGTCAGAGAGAGGTTTTCACAAACCTTCTACATTCCCTGTAACTCTTCTATAGCTGGCTGGCTCACTTGATCACACTGGTTGCAGCTGGTTGCACTGGGTGACCTGGAAGGTCTTTGAAAGCAAGGCCTCAGGGGCCCTGCCCAGCAGTTGGTTTGCTGGGAATAGTGTCAGGCTGCAAATTATTCTGGCTGGGGCTTCTCAATGGATCCACAATGGGAACTCTGGCGCCGGCTTGTTGGTACCCCCAGGTTTGGCAGATAGCCAACTAGACCCTTGAAGTTAAAGTCCATCTGTACTGAGGAAGGTGTGTGGGTGCCAGGGCTGTCCCCGGGGGGCCACATGGACCTCACACACAGGCACGTCTTTAGGAAGCTTCCTCTTCACAGGATCAGCCATCTTCTAGGGCTCTGCCAGCTCCCACTTGGACAAAGCAGAACAAAGGTGGAGGCTAAGGGCTCCTTCATCAGTGCAGCCCGTGTGAAATTATGCCTGTTTGCTAGAATCAGTCTCACACTTCAGAGGTGCATGGAGAAGCCCCCAGGAGAGCTTGGCCTGGCTGGAGCACAGTGTGCATCTCACAGGCGATGTTATTAACTGACGTTCACGGAGACAGAAAAGTCGGCGTGATTAATTACGCTTTCAATTTAGGCCACCAAGGACTACAACCAACAGGGGCTCGCCCTGTTAATTGAAATTAGAAGTTTTTGATAAATGTTAAATGAAAAAGGGCTCAGCAGTAGCTGGTTAGAAATTGCTCCATTCTGTAAATCTCAAGCTCAGCGTCCCCCGCCCCACCACCAAATCGGGATAAGCTAACAACACGTATCAGACATTCTGCCCCTGCGTTCTGGAACTTTTTCTGGATGATGCCAAGATATTATGGATATTTTTTCAATTTCTCCCTAATGAAGGAGCATTTCAACCAGGTAAAATTCAGTGCTGAATTTGGACCAAGATTTCTTTAACTTGAATTCAAAAAGAGATACACATAAAATTAAGCAGCTTTCAAAGGTAGACTCATATTAAAAGATCCTATTCATCTGAGATGTCCAGAACAGGGAACTCTACAAAGACAGAAAGGTGAGTGGTTGCCTAGGACTGGATGTGTCTGAGGAGTCAAAGAGAGGGGGCGACAGCTAAGCATATGGTATTTTGGGGTAATTTTTTGGTGTGGTAAACATGTTTTAAATTTGAGGGTGGTGATAGTTACACGATCTGTGAATGTATTACATTTCATTGACGTCCACCTTTCCAAGAGGTGAACTGTGTGGTATGGGAACTATATCTTAGTAAGACTGATTAAAAAAAAAAAAAATAACAGAACTAAAGTGCTTTCACAGTGTGTTTGGGAACTGACCTAAAACTTCACTTAAAAGGTCAACTGCTGTGTGCGCATTAGCTTAAAAAAAAACAACAACAAACCAACCCTACATGCAAATCATAGCCAGAAGCAGCCAATTCTTGCTTTGTTAGCAGTTAATACCTAAAGTGCTATTTTTAAAGCATTTGCTCTTGGCACGGGAGTGTACCGAAAACACAGCAATTTGTGTTATTCCTCTGCAAAGTGACTCAAAGGAACTTGACTCACAAGGTGTATGTGAAGTAGAAAAGCAGAGAAAAAGTGTTTGTGGCGTTGGTGATGGGGGTTGAGTTTCGGCACTGTGACTCTCAAGTAAAATTCAGGGTCAGAAAAACAACTCTACTTGGAGAAGAGAGAGAATGAGAAGGGGACATTAGAGCAGAAACCACAAAATAATAGAATAATCATATTAATAGCCCTGAGGGTGACCACTGTTGATGGCCTTTTGGGGGGCTAGGGAGAGGACCACGGCAAAGAGCAGCCCAAGAAGCATGATCAGAAGAAAATGAAAGATGTAAGGAGGGAAAAAGAACCCTATTCATGCGTATTTATTAGCTGCCTGCTGTGTACTGGAGTCTCTATCAAGCACTTTGAATATACTCATTTAATCTTTGTAGAATATGAAATCTATGTGAGGTGACTTAGGTTAGGGCCCCAAGAGAGCCCAGGATGGGGCTGGACCCTTCTACAAGGGGAGTAGGTGAGGTCAGAGAATGAATTCTATAGACACTTGTGAGCAAGGAGATTGTGGAGAGTGACGTGCGGGCAGAGTGGCGGGGCAGAGGAGAGCATGGACAGTCTGTACCCCCTGCCCCTACCTTCCCTAGGCATCTCTTCCATTTGGCTATTTCTGAGTTCTGGGAACCATCCTAGTACATTCTCGAAGCCGAGGAGGTGGTCATGAGAACCCCTGACTTGTAGAAGTATGGGCGGCTGGGGACTTGCATCAGAAGTGGGGCTGGTCTTCTGGGACCGAGTCTTTGCCTGGTGGGCTCCAGTGCTCACTCCAGGTCATGTCAGACAGTTGGAGAACTAGTTGATATCAGAGGAAACAGCCCAGAGTCCTCCCAACAAGCTTAGGAAGACGTTCACAGTCATGTTCACATTGTGTGATAGCCAAGGGAATGTCCCCTTGGCATCCTGTTCCCAGAATCACTCTCCCACAGCTCCAGCTGAGGACCGGCCTTGGGCTTCTTCCACAAGCTCCCTTTTTCAGAAATCTCCAGACGGGCCACAGACATCACTGTCTCTGTTCCCCGATGTCTGGGGCTACTCTCCGTCTCACTTTCCATTCTTTTAGGATGGTAGCACTGTGGGTGGCCCTGCAGCTTCCCAGCTCAGCAAACAGTTGTTCTAGGAAGTTAGTCCAATGCCTGTAATTGATTCTCTTGGAACACTCCTTTCACATGGTGTTGGGGTTAGGCAAGAAGTGATACCTAATGACAGAGAACTCCTCTCTCCATCTCCAGGTCTAGATGAGGAAGGAAGGGGAGATGGATATGAGGTTCCTTCTGGGTCAGGCCCAGCAGTGATCAGCAGCTGCCTGTGGAATGTGGTGTCCTAACTCCCTGGTCCCCAGCTTTGGGCCTGGTTCCTCATTCCAGAGCAAGAAGAGGTATCTCCCCAACATCCTGTTACATAACACTAACCTGCAACTTTTGTTACTAACAGATATAACAGACTTGATAGTTTTAAGTCAGCTCTCATCAAAACCACTTATGTCCTTCAAGAGCATAGTGGTGAAGACCCCACCTCACCGTGTGTGAAGGTGAGCGGTCAGGCACCATCTCTCCTAAGATTCATGAGCAAGCACTTTCCAAAAACCTTGGCGGTAAGGCCCGGCTCTCTTTGCTGCCTTTGAACTGTGATGGCCTGCTGTGAGGCTGAGCTGTTTGGACACAGGCTATGAAACACTCATAGCTTTGATCCCTACTGAGGACATACAACTTGACCCAGAGATAACGTGAGTTTGTTAATTCGGAAGCAGATCACAGACTAACAAATATCCTCAATGAATTGCAACCTGGCAACAGCGATCGGGATTGGATTAACTGTCCCGAAATCTAGCTTGGTCATGTCCTGTATTATTTTGGGAAACTCGGACATCCCCGTTGTTGAACAGAAGTGGGAGAGAGATGTCCAATAAGTCAATCAATCTGTGATTTGAAAGTGATAAAGGATTTCCGTTTTGAAAGCTGGACTAGGTTTCAAACTTCTTTGAGACTTTGAACTCATTTTGTTTCTCTAAATGTAATGTTATTTGGAATCCAATCTATAACGCAGGTCAAAATGTTAAGTGGATTCTGCAGACTATTTCGGCCTTCACTGTTGGACACAGCATATTCTATGATTTACAGCAGTACTTCTGGGAGGTTCTAGGTTCTGTGAGCAAATTGGGGGTGGGGGTGGGATGGGGACTAAAAAGGCTTCAGAATGAGATACTCCTGGGTTCAAATTTCTGTTCCGGTGACTACTCCCCGTGTGTACCTGGACCAGTTATTTACCCCCAAAATTGTGTGACTGGATGATAAGATGAGAAAAAAATGTTTCTCAAGTGGGTCTGTGGATGCATTTTTCAGGGGCTGTTTTTTTTCTTTCTTTCTTTCTCTCTTTTTTTGGTTTTGTTTTGCTTTCTTTGAAAAAAAAAAAAATTTTTTAGGAAGGCAGGCAGGCAGGAATGAAGGCCAGTGGGCAGGCCAGCAGGGAAGAAGAGGAAAAAGAAGCATTTCTTATTTATTTACTTGTTCATTTTGGTGGTGCCCCTCCCCCGGGTTGCCAGCCCAGGTCCTTAGTCTTTGCATGGACTGGCCTGCAAGTGTGGACTTAATGCCTGATCCATTAGGGCAAGTTGGTATTGTTTTTTTTAATAGGTTTCTGCATTATTCAACTGTAGAAGGGCCAGTTTTGTTTTGTTTTGCTTTTCCAGACCAAGTTTGTTTTGGCCAATCCTCTGTTTTCTAGAATGTTTATAAAGAGGACATTTCCCCTTCAATGCTGGGAGTAGGGTTCTGTGAGACCATTAATGTAAGGGGTGTGATGGAGGGACTAGGAAGTTCCTTCTTCCCACTGCCCTTCCTTTCGCCCCTGCAAGACCCTCTATTCATATAGTCAGTGAGATTCCAGGTTTGCAAGACACAGTTGAAGAGGAAACAATTTCCCAAAGAGGTTTTCAAGGACAGACAACATCTGTTTGTGCCTCCTAGAATTACCAGAAACCCCCAGTGGAGGATGGTATGTCTGGGGTGGGGCATGGGGTACGATCTTCGAGGCTGGACACTTCGTTGTTTTAATGGAAACTTCCAGCAAAGTATTTAGACTCCCTAAAGCCTCAGTTTCCTTCTATAGAAAACAGAGGCAACATCTATTCTGTCAGGTTGCTAGTATTCAATGATGGCATGGAATAAAAACCTTAGCAATGCTTTTATTTTTCTTAAAAGCTAGTTCTGGTCCTTCTAAAGCCAGGTTTACCAACTCTGAGAAATCTTTGGAACGTCTAAGGCCCAAGTTAATGAGTGAGTAATTGTATGTCTTCTTCCAAGCCCCTTGACAATAAAAGGTGAAGACAAGTAACTTAATAGTACTTATTCTTCCCTGGATATTTTTGGAGCAGAAGCTGAACGGATGTACCTGAAGTCTGAATAAATAAAAGAAAAGGAGAAGAGAATCATCGGGTCAGATCTTATTTCTCAAAGGAAAAAAGAACACTTCCATCATCAGAGCGGAAGCCCAGGAATCCTCAAGAGCTAGTTGGGAAAGGGCTGGGACAAGATGGAGACAGAGGACCCAGTGGACACTGATGAGAATCTCTGTCAGAAATACTTTCAGGTGAGGGTCAATCCAAAGCCAGACTCCAGCTCAGAAGAAATCTGTGCAAATGTATATTATAATGAATGCCATTAGCTGGCAACAGGTGTTAGATTCCCCACAGATGGAATAAAACACAACTCCTTCCTGTAGGGAAACCGGTAATCCTCCAGGTTAACATTGCCGTCTTCAAAATTAAGTAGTAATATAATGGTTTAAAAACTTGAACACATGTAATAGCACAATTCACAAGCGCCAAGACATGGAAACAACCTAAATGCTCATCCACAGAAAACTGGATAAAGAAGCTGTGGTCTAGATACTCAATGAAATTCTCTGCAGCTGAAGAAAAAGACAAGATTGTGCCCTTTATAATAACCTGAATGGATCTGAAGGTGATTATGCAAAGAAAAATAAGCCAGAAAGAGAAAAAGAGAAGGACAGGATGGTTTCACTCATATGTGGAATATAAAGAAACAAAACAAATGAACAGAAAATCCCCAAGAAAATCCACAGGACACAAGACTGGCTACCAGAGGGGAGGGAAGGAAGGTGGGAACAAGATGGGGGTAAAGGGCGCTAAACACTGGGGGCGGGGTGGTTTGAAATACACACAGACCGAGGTGTGACTCAGTATCCTAACGTGCATACAGAAATGTCAGCAAGAGAAATAATAAAACTTGAAAAAATAAACAGAAAACTTGAATTAAAAAAATGGAGCTCTCAGAGCCAGAGCTACTCTACCTTGAAGGGATAATGGATGTGATTAACATACTGCTCCCCTTGGCCTTTGGGTAAGCAGATCGGGCCTCCTGATCTGGGGGTGGTCATCTCTGAAGAGTAACTCCTCCCTGATATGCTCTCAAAACTTATCACTTTCTATGTGTGTCATGAGAGTTGGGAAGCACTGCTCTGAGGACATGTCCCCAAATCTGGTGCATTTCTGCACAGATCCCTGGGTCGCATCTTAGTGAACCTGGTTTGGTAGGTCTAGGGAAGGATTCAAGAATCCACATTTTTAAAGCTTTCAAGATGATTCTGATCTAATTTGGAAACTCTCTTCTAAGGGCCAAAAAAGTTCTGGCACTTCAGTTTAATAAAGTAAAGCATAGCTGATGTAACGAGCAAACAGAGGATTTGCTGTCTGTTTTTTTGAAAGTGTGAGGGTGGATCTCCATGAGATAGACTCGACAAAGAGCTTGGTTGCGTGTGTTCACTTCTGGCTGAGTGCCTGGGGCCCTCTGGCTCCTGTTTCCTTCTTTTAAAGTCTTAATGTTCTTCTAAAATCCACCACCTGACAAGAAGGCTCATAGAGGGCAATGGCAGAATGCCCAAAGAGCCCAGGTACCCCACTGGCCTTCAGGGCACAGGGCCAGAGCTGGCATAGTAAACAGTAGATGTAACTTCTAAAGTTTCTTGGGGGAAGTATTAGAGACACATATGCTGAACTCAGGTTAACCAACAACTGAAGTAATAACATATTTTTTAAAAAGTCTCAGTAGTGGTGAGCCCTGGTGGAGCAGTGGTTAGGTCATTTGCCTCTAAAGGAGCACAGGCCATGTGCCTCTGGGTTTGAGTCCCAGCCCCTGGGAGAGGCAACCAGTGTGAACCAGTAAATAAAAATAAAATGCAGATGCTTCTTCCTCCTCCCTTCCAGCCTGCCTGCCTACTTGCCTTCATTTCTTTTTTAAAAAAAAGTCTCGGCAGTAGAAATAGTGGTAGTTTTTGCAGGATCTGGCTGTACCTGCAGAAGGATTCTGTGATTTTGAGAACTGGAGTGTCAGCAACCAACCCTTTGGTTTTTGTTTCTCTTCACGCCAATAAGTAAAAAGCAGGACACAAAGCAACTGGTAATGCACCGTGCAGGGCAGATACACGGTCTCATCCTAGCAACACAAATGCAGCTCTCAATGTCAAGGTCACAGCAGGGAGAATAGAACACTTTTTAAATGTCTGCTGTGTGCCTGGGGCAGTGCTAGTGGTTTTAATGCTGGGCCTTTCACCTTTCACATCATCTTATCTCATCTCTCCAACCGACTGGTGATCACAAAGTTCAATGGTTCTAATCACCTGGAGGCCTCCCAGAGGATGGTTCCTTCTTGGCAGTGAATCATCTGGATGTGGCAATTGTGGGCTGGGAATCCCTATTCATAGATTAACTTTATCTTTTGCACAGGTCCCTCTACAACAAGTTCAATTCTTTCCTCCTCCCATGGATGGTTTATCTGGAAGAATCTTTCCTTTTGGGACATGGGGCCATTTCTCCACTGGCTCTTTCTATGGAATCAATGACTGAACTCCACAAATCAGCAAGTCCACTCTTGACAAAGACGTGGAATTATCTGCCACTTAGGAATTCATTTGCCTTGATTTTATTTGACCTGCTTGGTTTGGCATTTCACTACCAAATGCAACTGGTAAGATTTGGAAGCGCTACTCTGGGCATCAAGCTCTGGGAGGCCTCCTGCATGCAAATGACAGCAGCAATGTGAACTATTTCTCTTTCCCTTGGGGGGAAAAACACAAAACACCACAACTCATTTTACTAGTGTGGAGTTGGGCACTGCCACTTTTCTAACACTCCTTGTAAAAATTGACTTGTCAAGGCATGCCCTGATGGCTCAGGTGGCTGAGATGCTGGTGTGCAGACCATGCAAAGCCCAAGGACCTGGATTTGGGACAGGGGCCAGGGGTAAAAAAAAGCAAAACAAAAGCTAACTAAGCTCTTCCCTCCCTCCCTCCCTCCTCCCTCCCTCCCTCCTTCCTTCCTTCCTCCTCCCCCTTCCTCCCAACTTTCCCTTGAACAACTGGCTTTGCTTAAAGCACCACAGTGGCACCATGTTATTAGACCAAAAGAACAGCAGTGGTTTCGAAAATTAGCACTAGACATAGCAGGTGAGCAAGATTTGGTTGCTTGGTTTTCTTTTATTGGGATGAAATGAGATGAAAAGAAGACTTCTTTGGTTCTTGGGAAGCGAGTTGCCCGTTACTGATGTAAAATGAAGTAGCCAGGATTGTTGAAGATTCGGGGTGCCGTTTGATGCCCTTCTTATTTCCAAAGGTTGCTTTTCATTGATAATATACTGACTAATGGCAATCTATTGACTAAAGGGGCTTAATAGAAGAGACAGGCAAGTCGGTTGATGGAGCTGAGTGTGCTAGGCCTGGCAGCCAGCCACCCGTCCTCACCATCCTCTGAGAGAGTTGGACAGTGAGGTCCAAGTGGAGGCCCTTGTGTGGTGACCGGTGATGGACCTCTGCTTTGAGAGCCCGCTGCTACCTGCAGAATAAAATCCAGATTCCTTGGCTTGGCATTCAAGGCCCTTCCCTTCTGCCACAGAAGTTACACGCCAACACTTAAAGAGGCACTAGGATTCCCTACCTTTGCCCCCACTTTCTGCCTTCTATTTCTCTCTGTTTTTTTAAAGGAAAGGTGCAAGCAGGAATGAAGGTGAGTAGGCAAGCAGGCAGGAGGAGAGAGGAGGAAGAAGCACTTTATTTACTTTCATTTAGTTGTTCACATTGGTTGTTCCCCCGGCCCCAGGTCTTGAACCTAGGACCTTGGGATAAGTGTGGGACTGATCTCAAGGTGGACTAGACCTCTCGGCCACCAGGGCGTGCCCTACTGCCTTTTCAATCCCTCCCATTTTCAAAATTCAGTTTGTCCCCATACAAGTGTGGGTCAGAGAGTCATTTTAATATAGCTTTGGAGTGGGAGCAATCTGGCTGTATCTAGCACGATTAAACCCACGCACCCATTGACTCAAGACTTTCACCTTCAGATTATTTCACAGAAACATTAGGACAACACCCAAAGATACTGCATGACATTTCCTGCAGAATGGTAAGAGCTAATATACGGGAACACCCTAAGCACGCACCCCGGGGAGAACAACATAAATGTGGCTTAAGGGCCATTACAGAACCCGCAGAAAGCGGACACGCCGCGACGTCCGGGGGAAAATGCACGCTGCAAAGCCTTCTTCTGAGGAAACAAGATTTATGCATTGTGTTTAGGTTTAACTGCCACAAACCCTGACTTTAACTACAACTACCCCTATGATGAGCATCAGAGGACCTTCGTTTCTTCCGTGTGACATACTGACACCGTGCTGGAACTGTTTCCACAAGGATCACATTTTACTTGGTGAACAAACAATAAAGAGAAACATTTATTTTTCAAGGCCCAGCTCAGATTCTCTCCTTCCTAGGCACCATCTGGTGATGATGGCGCCATGATCCTCTAGAGTTTTAGGAGTGCAAGGGGCCTTGAAGGCTTTTCTCCTGCTGCCTGAGGAATCTGCAACCCCTGCCCCCACCAACTTTTTATTTATTTCCTTACTCCAGGCTCTGGGTCTTGAACATGCATCTGCAAGCTGTATGTATGTATGTACTGGTGCAGGCAGGGAGAGAGAGGAAGAAGCAGTGAATTTTCTTTAGTTGTTCATCTTGGTTCTGTCTCCCCATGGGATGTGAACCCAAGTCCTTGGGATGCCTGTGGACTGCACACTTGGCCCAGGGTGGCTGACTCAGCTGCGACTCCATCAGGGTCTGCAGGCTTTTTTGTGGCTTGCATCTTAGCCGCCCTGGCCACCTGAGTCACAGGGCTTGCCAGTCACTTTGCTTTTGTGTGGTGTTATATCTTACCTTCCCGAGCAGATCATGGGCTTCTAAAAGGTGAGGCTTCCCCACTTTTGCTCTGACCCCACAGAGCATGCCCCTGCCCAAAGCCTCGAGAAGGACCTGCTCTCGAAGATCAGAAGCAATGCCCAGGCCCCAGGCCCAAGTGGAGGAAGCCTCCCGCTGGGCGGGACTCCTGGCCCTTCCAGGGCGGTCAGCCTGGCTGGAAGTTCAGGTCACTGCCCAACTTGTCAAGGGTGGGGGGACGCCAGAGACAAGAAAGCCAGTCTTGCCCCAGAGCCCACTTCCCCACCCAGAACAGCTCAGGTGGTTAAGGCACAAGCTGTAAGAGTCAGGGACCCAGGTTCAAGACCCAGGGTCAGAAAAAAAACTAACAGAAATTTAAAAAAAGGTATGCCACACTGGCTAATAGTATAAACCGGACGCAGTCCACATATATCCCGAGGTCCTGGGTTCAAGACCTGGGGTTGGGGAAACAACCCATCATGAACAACAAGATGAATAAAAAGTGCTTTTTCTTCCTCCTCTCTTTCTCCCTGCCTGCCTGCTCGCCTTCATTCCTGCCTGCACCTTTCCTTTAAAATGCAACGTGGCCTGGCAGAGCAGTGGTTAGGTCAATCACCTCTGAAGGACGCAGGCCACAAACCCGTGAGTTCGAGTCCTGTGTCCTGGGGGAAATAACCAGCGTGAGCAACTAAAAAAAAAAAAGTGCTTCTTCCTCCTCTTTTCCTGTCTGCCTACTCTCCTTCATCCCTGCCTGCACCTTTCCTTTAAAATAAAAATACAAAAGAAAACCAGTCCCCGGGAGAGGACCATGACTCCCCCTGCACAAATGACCTGCAGGTACCACGCCACTCTCTTCTCGAGGCCAGAGCAGGGCAGACGCCTTGGGAAAGGGGCATCTGTGTCACTGCCTCGGCTCCTAGGAAGCAGGTGAGAGAAGCCCACTCTCAAATGTTCTCTTTCTGCCTGCGGTTTTCCATATTACCTGCTCTGGTCACTTCCAGAGGCCTCCACCAAGTGCTTTTCTTGGAATTTCTATCAGCACTGGCCTCATGCAGCCCCTTCAGGGTTGGTGGGGGGTGGGGCGGGGCGGGTTAGGGCCCTGCCAGGCAGCAGCTGCTGGGGACCTGTCCCCTACGACGGTGCCCTCCTCATGTGAGAGGCCACCCCCTGGGAGCACTTTGCAGGGTGGCGTGCCCACTTCAAGCCAGCAGCACAGTCCTTCCTCTTATTATCCAAGAGGCGAGCGGCCCAGTAAGTTGGAACCCGTCACAAGACAGCTGTCTTCTCGGAAAGCAGCAGATGGACCGAGGGAAGCCGGGGGAAAGGACAACAAAGCGCCACACCGGGCTCAACAGCGTCTCCAGCACAAGGCAGCTGTCTGGAACTTGGACATTTGGAGATGATAGAAAAATGTTACCATCCTCAACTGCCAAGATGAAGAGCAAAATGAAAATATTTTTAATGTGAAGGGGCCGAGTGCTTTGGCTGAAGCACTTTGTATCGAAGGGTGAGGCTAAGGATGGCAATATTAATTCGCTTGGTCTCTCTGCTTCCTTTCTGGGGCCCGCAGGCGGGCCTCCACCAGCAGCAGTTCATCTCCCCGCTGGACAGTCGCTGGAGAAGTTAGATACACCTCTCTCGGTTCTGCTCGCTCCCTCTGCTAAGAGTGTTCAACAGATAAGTAGATTGGTGTGGGCGAAAGCTGGCTGCAGAGGATTTCTCGGTCCAGGGGGGCTGTGATCCAGGGGCCGGGAGGCTGAGTTCAAGAGTTTCCTGAGTTGTTGGACTCCAGGGGAAGGCTCTCAACCAAATCCTGCCTGACACCTCCCCTGCACCTGTCCTGCATTCAGTCATACACGTCAGGGCTCATGCCTCCAGGAGTCTCCTCTGACGGTTCCACCTCCATCACCACCAGAGCCCCAAACAATGAACATCTCTCCCTTGAAAGCTTTAGGGTCAGTGCACCCTGGTGGCTCCGGCAGTTACGTCTGTAAAGACAGTCTAAGGACCCGGGTGTGTCACCTGGGCCAGGGAGACAATCAAAATGAGCTAAAAAATAAATACATACTTCTTCTTCCTCTCCCTTCCCGCCTGCCTGCCAGCTTGCCTGCATTACTGCCTGCTTCCTTCCTCTAAAATTTTTTTTTAATAGATAAAGTATTAGGCTCGAGCACTGGTGGGCTAGGAGACGTCTTTCACATCCTCTAAATGAAGGGAAAAGGGGTTTTCCTTTATTTGTGAAAAGAAGACCATGTTCGGAGGGAAGTCGAGATTAGTGCAGCCCTGGTGCGCAGCACAGAGCCTGGCATTCAACAGACCACTTAATAAATGCAAACAAAAAAAATGCACTATTGAGTTGTGCTATTGACAGCTTATACTAAATCTCCTGTCCTTGGTGCATCCTGGTGGAATGCAGGTTTGGTGGAGTGCAGGTTTGGTCAGCTGCCTTCAGCCTGGTGCAGTTCCCATACATCCCCAGGACTGGGTTTGTGTCCCAGGGCTTGCGGGGAACAACCAAGATGAAGAACTAAAGTAAACAGAGTGCTTCTTCCTCCTCTCTCTGCCTGCCTGCCTGCCTCTGCTCGCCTTCATTCCTGCCTGCACCTGTCCTTCAAAACAAAATTCCTCTCCTTGGACTGGTCTACGTAGTTTCTTGACTTACCCACCATGGGCATGTGGGATGGATGATTCTCTGTGGCCGGGTGTCCTACACATTGTAGGAGGTTTAGGGAGTTCCTGGCCTCTCTCCAGATGTTCCTCAGCTGAGAACTGCTGTGATGCCGTGGCTTTTTGTTTATCAAAATCAATGAAAATTACAAAACACAAAACCCTCTCATTCTAAACTTCCAGCAGGGAGTTACATTATTTTCTTCTTTCTGCTCAGGCAGGTCTGAATATGTGGAAGCTGTGTGTACCCTCCACACTTGTCTCTGGTGGACGTGAGGCCACGTGAGACATTCTCTGGTCGCACCTGGTCTTGTACCGGGAGCCAGGCCTTAAGAAAGGCTCCGGGGAATCAAGGAGGAAGAGGAAGACATCGCTTAGCCAACACCAAAGGCCTGAATCAGACACCTCTAAGCCTGACTTTCAGAGGTCACCCGGACTGACCAGTCCTGAGGGGTGTTCCTGCACCCCCGGCAGTCAGCAGTTTTCTGGGGCTGGGTCACGGCCCACTGCAACTCGACAACTTCGCTTTTGAAGTTCCTCATTCCTGGGCTGGCTTCTTCACCCTGCAGCCTCGGCAGAGCGTCCAAGGGTTGGGAGAGAAATCTTCGCAGAGGTGAGTAGCCACAGACCAACCACCTAACAAGTACAACCTGTTCAGATTTTGGCTTCCCCTCCTTTTTTGCTGTGTTGGGGGTGCTGACGTGATTTGGGGCGAAGCACTTTATGAGTTTGCTGGGGGACAGGGACTTGGTGGGGCTGTGCTGGTGCAGGTGTCCTCTCTGCCGGAGAAATCACACTGAGGATTTTTTGGTTTTGTTTTTAAAAACAACTCTAGGCTCCCCTGGAGAGGCCTGCTATAGATGGGAGAACAAACTTGAGATTGACAGACTCTCAGATGCTGAAGCTCAGGCCCTTGATGTAGAAAGAAAACAGCAGCTCTGCAAAATGAGCCTCAGCCGAGTGCACGGCGGGGCTCTCAGCTGATCCCGAGTCTCCAGTGCCCCTTCCAAGTCCTCGCTCACTGGTGCACGAGGGGGCCGCCAGGCAGAGGCATCCAGCGGAAAATTCCCAGCTCCAGTCACCTTAATGGGAAAGGCATTCTTCTCTGTGTGGTTCAGAGGTTTCCAGGGGGCAGAAATGGAAAAAGAAAAGAAAGTATTTCCACCCCCTCCTTCGGCCGGGATGGCGCTGTGCGACAGGAGCTGGATGGAGAGGAGTGACCCACATAACCCTGGTCTGAATTCATAAGCATCAGAAATCTCGGAACAGATTCAGCCCACCAGCTCTTTAGCTTTCTGAGCAGAAAATATGTGCCTACTTAAGATGCTGACATCGCCAACTTACAAAGATGGATTGGAAGAAAAGCCCCATAAAGCTGTAGTCTCCGATAAAAAAAAGAAAGGAAGCCTGATTCACCACCGTTAGCTTAATGGCAATAAATTCATTTTCTTTGACGGTGTTCGCTCTCTCTCTCAATTGTCGATGCTGGAAGGAAAAAACAGAGCCCGTGGCTCTCCCCCACTCATTCATTCCCTGACTGTTCCGTGTGCGTCTGCTGAGTGCTGAGGCCTGGTGAGGAAGAGGGCAGCTCTCATCTGAACAGGACTCATGGTCTACTTGAGAGCTTGGCAAGGACATGGAAGCCACAGACCCCACCTCTGTTGGCCTCCAAACAGAATGGGATTGGGTCCCTCAGGAAATCATGTTTTTTTTTTTGTTTTTTTTTTTAAAAGGAAAGATACAGGCAGGAATGAAGGTGAGGAGGCAGACAGGAAGAGAGAGGAGGAAGAAGCACTTTATTAATTTATTTAATTTAGTTGTTCATCTTGGCTGTTCCTGTTGGTCCCGGGAATTGAACCCAGGATCTTGAGATGTATGCGGCCAACCCCTACACCACCAAGGCACATTGGGAAATCATGCTGGAGTGGCACTCCAAAGAGGAATGACTAGGTGTTCCTGAACTGGGTGGCTCAGAGGTGGGGAGGATGGGGGTTCAGGGGTAGAGGTGGCAGCAGGTCACACTCAAGAGATTGTGCTTCCCCCGTCAGAGAGGGGTTTTAAGCAGAAAATGACACCATTCAGATGCTATTTCAGAAGGACACTTTGGTACTGGGGAGCAGGATGTTAATTATTTGTGGGTGCTGTAATGTATTTGGAAATGGTTTGCCTTCTGAATTGATTGTTCCCCTTAATCTCAGTCCCTGGCCAATGATATTGATGTCCCAACAACCAAGAGAGCCAAAGAAACTCACTTCTCTCCCTGCTGGGGGGATTCACACCACAGTCTGGATTTTGGAAGTAGAATGATGGTGGGGTTAGGGTCCTAAGGGAGTCCCATGGGTGGGTACTTCCTAAAATTTGATTGTAGGTTCCCAGGTAGGCCTTTTCCTTTTTGTTCTGCCTGCCAGAGTAATGTAGGTAGATGACCCTCTGGGAAGGCACCCCTGACAGAGTGTGCCTGGCTAAATCCTCGGGGACCCCTTCCTTCTACAGCCACAGAAAACCCTAAGACTCCAGCAGAGGCAGGAGGTGAATCTGACTGGGAGAGTTGAACCCAGAATTCCATTCATCTCCAGGAAACTTTTCTGATGAGCTCTCTTTGTTTTCCTTCTGAGTCTCTGGCTGATTCTTTGTAGATTCCTTCTACTGCTGCCATCCTTTAAGGCCCTGACCTGAATCCCTTCCCCATTTCACTTTATGCTTTTTCTCTGTCTCATTTGTCTCTAGGATTCCAAATGCCTTCTATCTGCCAAATATGTCCCAGTATATCTTTAGCCCAGATCTCTCATCTAAGCTCCAGACTCATTTTCCTTTGTTCTAGATATCTTACTAGATATCATAACATCCATTCATCTTTCTCCAAAATCCATTCCTATTCTCAACCTTGTCTGTGGCCCAAACCATCACCTTTGGCTCATCCTCACTATTCCTTCTCTCATCTTCATACCTCTGCATGACCAATTCCGGTCACTTCTATCTTCAAGAACTATGTCAATGCTTCAAAGAGGTGGCTTGTTCTATTCTGGCAAGCTCTTCAGTTCTTACTCGGTCTGTGTCATGTAGACAGGAGAGATATATGTTGTTAATTTTTTAATTAAAAAATATGTATCTCCAAACCATCTATTTCCTTCTATCTCATTGCCAGTCCTCCAGTTCAAGTCACCTTATCACCTAAATAACCAATAATGTCTTAACTCTAATGGCCTCCTGACTTCTCTTCTCCCTTCCAGTCCAGTATTTTAAAAGCGCTAGTCAGAGCATATGATGCCCAGCTTTAATTTCTTCAAAGGCATTCTACTGCATTTGAAAAAAATTCAAGAGTCATAACATGGCCCCATCACAAATTTTCAGAAACCTCTCTTGTGCCTTTCTTTTTGTTTCTGCTGCTGCCACCATGTTAACCTTTTCTCAGATCCTCCTACACGTCACCTGGACCTTCCACACCTGGAACACTAGTCTCCAGCTGTTTTAATGCTGTGGGCTTCAGGGAAACTAATTTCTTCCAGAACATCTCTCCTGGTCCCATCCTCTTCCATTCAGCTTCCTGTCACCATCTCTCCCAGCACACTTCCTTCTGGCACCTGTGACTTTAATTCCATATGTATGTATATGATTATTTCTTTACTATTTTGCTAATATTGTCCTGAGGGAGGAACCCTCAGTGTCTCTTTTGCTCATTGCTATGTGCCCGTCCTGATAGTATATGTGACACTCAGTGAGGACTGGGTAACTATTGGATGAATGACTTTCCACCTCTCATTTTCTTGGTCAAACTGTATCCAGAAAGGAACACTTTATGGCCCAGAGAAATGAATGTCTATATACAAGAAAGATGCTTTCCGAGGGGGGAGCGGGGGTTACTGGGTCACAGGATGAGAGTCAGGCACCTGTTCATTAATATGCAGTATCTGATCCATGACTTTCTGTTGAAATTACCATATTTATTCAATTCTAAGCCACACCCCAATTTCTCAAGAGGTTTCCATGATAAAAAAATAAGATTTATTTACAAAACCACCTTCGAATGTAAGCCACACTCGATTTCCGGGGACATTAAAATAACCCCAAAAAGTGTGGCTTAGAATCGAATAAATACGGTAGCTCAGTTTTCTGGCAACACTGCCTTCCTGGAAGGCCCAGAGCTCCTTAAGAGGCCAGATGCTCAGGTAGGACAGCAGCTATGTGTGGTCTCTAAGAGTCAGTGAGACTTTTAAATCCAAACGAATCCCCAGATGTGGAGGCAACAAAATCAAAACCACATGGAGAGTCTCATTGGCGTAACGGTGGAATTCACTTTTAACGGGTTGACTTCTTCTGCCTTAAATCGGCCTTGATGGATGGGGAAGAAGAGTTTCGAGGTTCATGCTCTGACTCCAGGCCGAGTCTGGGGCCCAGTGTCCACACATACTGTGACTGGCTGTGTGTTGCTAAACAACAGAAATCGCCTACATCTGTCGTCATGGCAGGGCCAGGATGCTCTGGACCAGGGGTCACCCAGGTTCCACCAGCCGCCACGAATAAAACACTAATAACAGGTAAGTGGCGAGGACCCCTTACAGTAAACAAAAAGGTCAAATCGAGGCAAACAGCAGATTCCCAGCTGGTGGAAGTCGTAGAGACAGATGCGCTTCAACGCAGTCTCGGTCCAGGCAAAAAAAAAAAGAGGAAGGCTTCGTAAGACGGCTCCCGGTTTTTTGTTTCGTGATTTTTTTTCTCAGCTAAGACATTTATCTATTCATTTATTTATTTAGAGGACAGGTGCAAGCATAAATCAAGGTGACTGGAGGCAGGCAGGCAGGGAGCTAGAAGTAGCTTATTTTATCATTTATTTATTTTAAAGGAAAGGTACAGGCAGAGAGGAGGAAGAAGCATTTATTTATTCTATTTAGCTGCTCATCTCAGCTGCTTCCACTGGTCCCAGGACCTGAACCCGGGCCCTTGGGAATGCATGCGGACTGTGCCCAACCCCTGTTCCAGCAGGGCGCACCCATTTTCAGCTGGTTTGAAAAAAATTAATTGTATTGAAGGAACATGGCACCATGACATTATATAGATTTAAAGTGTGTGTCACTGTAAATCCACATCTGTGTCAAATGCAGTTTGGCGCATCTGGTGGAATAGTGGTTAGGCCTACCTCCTCCTAAGGAGCACAGACCACTTACATCCCAAGCAGCTGGGTTCTTGTCTGGCTGTGGAAGGCTGGCAGGGATGACAACCAGAATGAACAGCTAAACTGAAAAAACAAAACAAAACAAAATAAAATGTCTCTTTCTCCTTTCTTTTCCAGCCTGCCCACTCACCTTCATGTGGGCCTGCACCTTTCCTTAAAAGACAAAAAGAAAGGCATTAAGTTCATTGCCACCATTCCAGTTCTCCTTTCACCATACAGTGGGTCTCTTCTTCCCAACTTACCCACCTCCCCTTCCCTTCTGGTCACCACTTATTTGATTGCATTAACTAAGAGTCTACTTTAGTGACTAATTCTGTTTCCAGAGAGTGTCTGCAATGAGCTGCCAAAGATGTAATGCTCAAGCAGGAGGTTAGACTGAACATTTTCTTGATGTTTGACTCCATGGACACACATCAAACAGAGCCCCTGAGCATGTGGAGGGAGACAAGCTATGCAGGGTCTCAAACTATAGGATGTCAGAGGTGGCTGTTGTTTTTAAGAGAAGCCAATGTGTTGGCTGGTTAGGACATGTTAATACTTTGCTGCCCAGAATGGCCGAGCTGGGGAGGTGGGAAAACTAAATGGAAGTTGAGTGGTGCCAAGGCCAAGTGCCTGAGGAGCAGGCACTGAAATATTTTTTTTGAGTGGAAGGAAGGAAGAGGAAGAAGAAACATATTTTGTAAGGAAGGAAGAAGAAGAGGCGGAAGCACTTTCATATGTTTATTTATGGTTGTTGTCCCTGGCATTGGGTTCAAACCTGAGTCCTCGGGCTTTATATGGTCCGTGTCCCAGTCACCAACTTAGTGCCTGAGCCGCAAAAATTGCACCTAGGTATTTACTTTTGAGACCTACATTAGGGAATCCAGTAAGATAAGAGACCAAGCTGAATCAACGCAAAGACAGATGGGGGTCTCTCCCAGGTCAGGAGGGACTTCATAAATATTTGCTGCACGAATGAGTGAATCTCATCTACATGTTATCTGACGGTACCTGACGGGATCCCTTACCTCCGATTCTTTGTAGTAGCGTTCTGGAATTTCATCACAGGCGATATCAATAAAGCAAACTTCTCTCTCTAGGTCTTTGGCTTCATTGTCAAAAATCTGAAAGAGTACAGCAATACAGCCAAGGTTAGTCATACCCAGGTGTTATCCTAAAGGTGCCTGCAGGCTGGCACAACTGTGCCTGAGGCAGAAAAACACCCCACAGTGCCTCTTCACTTGGCCTGGTGCCCCTGGCTAGCGCTTTCCCAGGCCTCAGCCTGTGCACAAAGCATGAAAGGCTTTTATTCATCACTTAGGTCTTGTCACATCAGAGACAGGTGTAACATCCATCACCTCCTGGTGAGGAGGAGAAGAAAAAGTGGGCTGTTTTTGAGAAGTTCAAGAGTAAAGAAATAAATCTCTTCCAAAAATTTCATCTGCTGATTTTTGGCAGTTGATGCGAACAGGGGAAGTGAAGAAGTTGAAAAGGGTTGACTAGATAGGAGACAAAAAGCAGCAGTATAACTCATGATTTAGAGAAGAAAGGTGTGGGTTTTTTTCCCCTTAACATGTTTGTATATACTTAATTCAACAAAGAATGCATGCTCAATGCAGAAAATTCAGATACAAAGAAAAATAGCCCACAATCCCATCACCCAGTGAGAAACACTTGTATTACACTTCGTCATGTAACAACACCATCTCCTCGGTACAACCGGGTCAGAGATTGAGTTTACAAAGATCTGCTGGATTTACCTGGTTTCAATGACCCAGAATGTCCAACACTTGCCAAGAAATATGGCATACAGTCACCTGGATAGATACAATTTTTAGTAGAAAGATGAAATGCCTCTAGTTTTTCCAATTGCCATTTTTATTGGCCTAAAGGGACGATCTTCAGAGCTCTTCTTTAGGATAGTAAACAGATTAAGTTTGCAAACTCTCCTCATCCTTGGAGGAACTCTTTTAACTGTATCCCCCATCTCTCTTTTAGCTAATTCCTGCGGGGCAATCATTGGCTAACACTAATTAAGTCTGAGGCTTCAGAAAAAAATGAAGTAATTTGGAAGAACAAAATGGTTGATGCTTAAGAACACAGCCTTGACACAAATCTGGTGTCTTTTAAAAACATGGTCTCCCACAGGAGAACATCTTTACATGCTGCATTCTCCTTGGTTTGATTCTCAAGTGGAAACAAGTAATCCTTTCTAAAGGCTTTCTGAATATCTGGACTGGTAATTACCCTCCCAGTCGAATGCTTGTTCTCTCACCTATTTTCTTCTAAAATAATTGGACACTGGACTCTTCAGATTAATTTAAGGTGATGGACTCCTCATTCTGGCCTGAGGTGGCCACTACATTTTCCTTAAAGGCAGAGAAAGATTGCTTCTTGGAATGACTCCGATTCCTTCCACTGCCACTTGGAAGTGCTTAGCGACACTCCTCAAGTGTTTGGGAGTGACAGGTGGATTGCTTTGAAATGAAATGGAGAGATGGTGGGGAAACAAGTTCAACTTTGAGTGAAGAAATAATAGTGCCATCAAATACTGAGTCAATCTCGCTCCACAAGTCTCTTTTAACTGTGCTCCAAGAGAAGAAAGGCATGTGTCTCATTAAGAAAACAAAACAAAACCGAGGGGAGGGGGGCAGGGAATGAGCTAGAGTATAAATTACAAAAGAAGTTCAAGAGTTTGACCTTTATTGGTAGTAAAACTTACAGGACTGAAAGAGGGAAAATAAATGGGCGGGGGCGGGTGTTAAAGGAGTTTTAGACTGATTATGTGACTTTTCTCAATTTTTTTTTTTTTAAGGAAAGGAGCAGGTAGGAATAAAGGTGAGCAGGCAGGCAGGTAGGAAGAGAGAAGAGGAAGAAGCATTTTATTGTTCATACTGGTTGCTCCCCGCACCCCCAGGCCCAGGGCTCAAACCCAGAGGGCATGTGGCCTGCGCTCCTTTTGGACGGACTGATCTAACCACTGCTCCACCAGGAGGCACCAACTTTCCCTACTTTAATGCAATCATTTGTGATCACCCATCGTACTGGTTATCACATTACTGCTTCTCAGCTCCAAAGTCACCCTTCAGTCTCTGCTCTAAGGTCATGGACTGGGCCCTGGAACACTCCTCTCCACAGTGAGCCATGTACTGGAGGACCCCTGTGTGAAGAGGGGGCTTCTTTCTGGTTTTGATCTCTTCCTGCTGCAGACTCTGACAGGGCGGGGCATTTGAGGCCCTCAGTCCCAGCTGCATACCCAGAGGGTATAGTGCTTGGTGACCTTGCAGCATTTCCTATACTCCTGGTGTAGGCACCAAGTGCCAGGCCTCACAATGGCCGTGGTGCCTGACTACACACCTGCCCACAGTCTTATTCACCTGTGCCCAGAAAGCTGCCTTCGGCTGCCCAGCAATTGTGGACCACTTCTGGCAAGCCGGCAAATGTCTCCATCAATTAAGGGAGCCGACTGAAGTTACCAAAAGTCCTGCTTAGCAACACTGATGTCCCCTCTGCCTCTCAGGAGCTTGAACCCCTACTCCCCACCCCCTCTTGCCTAGTGAGACTCCAATTGATCCCAGGTTCAACTCTGAATATTATGTACATCTAGTTACAATCACAACTTCTCCAATGAACTCTGACCCCCACTGTGGAAAGAGGTGTCCTCCAGGCTTGTTCTTCCTCAGAGAGTCCCCCTCAGCTTCAAGCACCCTTAGAGTTCTCTTCACATCCTCTGGCTACTCCCACCAAAGTTGAATAGTACTTACACTGCACTCCCTTGTTCAAAGTTTCCAGTGGCTTATGCTTCCTGGGTGGCCCTTGACTGGTCCACCCATTACACACACAGTGCTGCCCTTGACTCTGCGGGCTGCAGAGGTGAGGGCCGTGTGTGTGCCTAACCCTAAGGAGTGACCTCCTAATGGAAGAGACAGATGGGGAAGCCATTCCTCCCTGTCAGAAATAACATTAGTGAATGGTCCATTTTCAGGGTAGGAACGTCTGGGCTTAAACGAAAAGCTACTGCTAACTAAAGTCGCATCACTGCTTACTGACATGACAAGAGTAAAGCCTGGCTCTGGCTGCGCGTCTTGTCTCCCATCCCTTCTTTGCGTCTGGACCGGTGAGTCCATATCTCACACCTCATACAGGGAAGCATAAAGTACAGACGGTCCCTCACTTAGACTCGACTTAAGAATTTTTCAGCTTCATGCTGGTGAAAGCAATAGGCACTCAGTAGAAACAGTACTTTGAATTTTGAATCTTGATTCTTTCCTAAGGTAGCAACTTGTGGTAGAATCCTCTCCTGAGATGAAGCCAGGCGGAAGGTGCCCAGCTCCCAGTCACTCCATCGTGAGGGGACAAATGATAGTCCACAGACTGTTTGTACTTTGAGTGCAGTGTCACCTGCATTTCGTGAGATGCTTGACATCTTAGTACCAAACAGGCTGTGTGGGAGATAACTCTGCCCGGCTGTGGGTTAAGGCAAGAGTTCTGAGCACCTTCAAACTAGGCTAGACTAGGTGTGATGCTCGCTAGGTTAGGAGTATTTAACACATTTTTGAAAAATAATGATTTATTGATTTTTTTTCCTTCTCATGACCCCAGGTCTTGAACCTGGGTCCTGTGCTTTTTACATGGCCTGTACCTTAGCTGCGGAGCCACAGGGGTGCGTGTAAATGCATTTCTGACTTCAGGTAATTTCAAATTCATGATGGATCTATTGGGATATAACCCTATCAAAAGTTGAGGGAGATCTGTTTTGCTACAAAAAAAAAAAAAAAGAAAGAAAGAAAGAAAGAAAAGATTGTCAGAGGAGGAGTCATTTCTGTTAACTCGAAACCTCTGTGATCAGGATAATATTATTAGTCCCGAGTTTCAGATGAGAAAACCAAGGCTGAAAGGAATAAAAGAGCTTTGTGGAAGGTCACACAGCCAGTCAGAGAAGCACAGTTTCAGGGGAAGTCTCCAGGCTTCACAACCAGGCTCTCCCTGAAGAAAGCCCGTTTCTCAGCCTCCAACCGAGAAGACGAGTATCAGTCAGATGTACTTCCCGCTTCCTCCCAGAAAGCCGCCATACACGAGCTTTGCAAGTAAAGCTTCAGAGTGAGGCTCCCGCCCCTTGAACAAAGTCACAAAAAATCACTTTGATGCTGGAGATTATGAAAACCCTTAATTTCTAATAACTAATGAATCTCCCAGTGCTTAGAGATTTTAGGACACGTAGTAGGTGAGGCGGGGGACAACTTAATGTAAAATCTGCAGGGCAGTATGCAGATGTATGAATAGTGGACTAACTGGCAAAACCTAAGAGACCCCAGGAGGGGAATCTCAGCTTAGCATCCAGGACACACCCCTAGGTATGTACCCTTTTCTCTCCAAGTTACCTGGATGCCCCCAAGAGCCCCTAATACTCCATCTTGCCTGAGTGAGAGGCAGGCAGCTTAGGTCCACCCCACACACATGTGCATTCTCTTGATATAAACTTTCTAGCCCCACAGGTCACCTCAAGTAGTTATTTCTGCTTTTCATAAACTTGCTGTATGTTCCTGACCCACTCTCTCTCCGTGAATTCTTCCTGGAGGAACTCAGCATGTCTCAGCTCCCTCCCCACTTCATCAGCAGGTGCCCAATAAGTGCTTGTGGATTGAATGGAAGGCATTAGCTTCTACTTTCCAAAGAGGCATCTGAGCAGGAATACTCCTTATTCAGGGATCTTTCTTATATTCTGTGTAACCTTGAGCAAGACTGTACCTCCTTGGGGTCACATAATCTTCATCTTCAAAATATAAGACATACTTTAGAAGGATGGGTATCACACTGTGAAACATTTGGAATTGTGTGCAAAATCTGGGAGATATTTTTCTGGAGAGAAATTACAACCACTTCCCTCTGGTTCTCAAATAGACCTGTGGCCCTAAGTGAGATTGAGATCAAGTTGCTGGGGGGTGGGGGGTGGGGAGTTATTTTCAGCATTTAACTTTCAAAGTCAACAAGGGACCAGATGTGGAGTGTGGGGAGTTGATGACAGGATGGAACCATACATTCCTTTTGGCACCAGAGGCTTTTAGAACTAAACTGAAAAATCTCTCAGAATGGCCCTCTTCCTATCTCACCTAGAACCCCCTGAAGTGAAGGTCTGGTCTTTGACGTTAAAAGCACTCCCTGCTTATCTATAGCCCTTCCTCGGTCAGGCTAAAGAAGGGTATAAATGTAGGAATCTTATAGCAACTGGGGCAGCCCTCCCTGTGCAGGAGAACTCTGTCTTCTGCTTTTGCTTTCATTATCCTCCATTTTCTCTAATAAACTTACAAAATTTCACTCTAACACTCAAGAATTCTTTCTTGAACCAAACTGTTCGCCTCTGAACCCCAGAGCCCCCACATCAAAGTGACCTGGATTATCACTAAAATTCTCTCCAGGCAGGAATGAAGGTGAATAGGCAGGCAGGCAGGAAGAGAGAGCAGGAAGAAGCATTTTATTTATTGCTCAACTTGGTTTGTTTTCCCCAGCCCTGGGTGGCGAACCCTTGTCGTTGGTATGCATGTGGACCGCACCATCTGGAGGCAGCAGACATTACCACTAAGCCACCAGGGCATACTACAAAATTCTTTTAATATGAACTGAACAGTACTACAGTGAGAAAGGTGAATCTTCTGAGTAAATACTATTTTACAGACTCCAAAATAAAAGGGAGCTATTTCCTCTTTTTAAAGCATTATGAATACGAATTATCAAGCATCTTTAAAATCTTCATATACTTTGACCTAGTAGGCTTAAGCTTTGAGAATTTATCTCCAGAATCTTAAATAAAGGGAAAGCTTTATGCACAAAGATTTTCACTGTAGCATTATAGCCATGACAATAAAAAAGAGAGAAAGCGCACAGCTTAGCTATACCAGTATGGGAGAATGGCCAAAAAAATGATGATACAATTTGATGATCTATTTTGTCATCATGAATAACTCCATTCTTAAAAAAAGAAGATCTTTCCAGGAGGGTATGCATGGGGTTGGGTGGGATGGCGAAGAGGGGATGACCTGTAACTAATGCAGGTAGATGGTATGCCATGTGGTCATAATTCAGAAGAAGAGGAACATTAACTATGGATGCTGATGGAATGTGTTTTAACAAGGCGCTAGATTTCCTCCCCAACAGGAGTGTCTTTCTTAGATTTTGCGATCTCTCTTGTTTTGCCTCTGGGTTGGCTTCTAGATTTTGTGACCTCTTTTCTAACAGTCCATCAAGGGAGAGCACTGTGTTTAATAGCTCTTCAGAAATCCACAATCCCAGGATTCATGGATCCTGCTGCCCCTTTCTCAGTAACAATAACATCTGTGGTTTAAGATCCGAGTTTAGATGGGAACTCTTTGAACATTCTGTACAAACTTTTCCATGCACTCAAAATGTCTCTAATATTTAGCCTCTTACAAATGAAAAAGGTGGGGCGAGGACTCAAGCTTAGTAGTTGTGTGATATTTTTTTAATCTTCTTGTCATCTGTCCACACTACCAAGATACAAGATACGGGTGTGGATTGGTGGGGATTTTGAGCAAAATCTGCCAGTCATCTTGTTTCTTGCTGCAGCTATGATTTAAGGGGACAAAGAGCCCTAGTTAAGCCTCCAGGCTCTATTTTGCTAACCTTGGGAGGTCTCAGAAGGAAGCCATTGGCTAAGATATACCAATGGAGAATAGTTTCAGCAAGAAACTGGAAGCAAAATTAGTGTTTTAACAGTGCTTTTATTTTAATGATTTGGATTTGCAAAGTGGCCATTGGTTGGGTAAGGGGAGGGGCGTGCTGGTTCCTGGTTGACAGAGAAAGGCATATGGGACTAGAGTTGGTTCATGGTTTGTTGATGATTATCTAAAAGCAGCATACCTGGGGAGGGCCTGAGACACACTTACGACTTGGGGGAGAATAGTCCAGGGCATCAACAAGGAAAACCATCATTTCATTACTCCATCTCCACTGGTATTCGCATCAAGAATGTTTTCCTGGCTCCACAGGTAATTGGTGACTGTTTCATAAACACGTATGCTCAGGGATCCAACCCAAGAGCATGCAACTTGGGCTCCACATTGCCATGAAGATAGAAATTAAAAAAAAAAAAAATGAGATGGTCTTTTTGAGTCTCTTTAAAAATACTTTTGCTTCTTTTGACCCCACCCAGAACAGAGACTTGGCTATCGGTTACTTGTCCTAAAGTTGGAATCACTTAAAGACAGTACTCTGAAGAGAAAAGTTACGTCAAAATCAATACATCCGCAAGTAAATCTTAATACCCACTCCGTGTTCAACCCTGTGCCTCTTCAAATGTGGGAGGTAAGGTCCACTATCAAGGGGATGTAGGATTTTGTAGTGAAGATTAGGTTTGATGAAAGATTTAATCAACAACACCATACATATAATCTGTCTGTTACTAAACTACCCAAATAAGACAAGAGTCCTCCAGTCTGAATTCAGCCAGGAGGACATTCAACAAAGGCTCTCAGCAGTCTGGGCTCAGGATCTCTATTTAGGGTCGGTCAAAACACCGGCCACCGAGTACTGTGAGGCGAGTCCAGTTGCACCTGTGCCTGCGCCATGTGTCTAGAGACACCAGCGCCTGGGGTATAACTTCTGGTTCTGGGCTTCTGTCTGGGTGGCCCAAGGAACCGGGTCAGGGTGCTGGCTGGGGATGGCTCCTGAACCGTCTGTGGTCTCGTCATGAAGCTGCAGTCCAAGCTGGCAGTCTGGTGGGAGGTGAAATGCTTTGATTTAATCCTCATCAGCTGTTCTACTTGCCATTTAATTTAGGGGTTATTGAAGCTCAGTAAAGGAAACTTGTCTATTGGGGTTTGGCCAGATTTGGGGTAAACTTCAGGGCTTCCCTGGGGATCATTTCCTGGTGTATGATGCCATTAGGCCATTGGGGCCGAAGGGATGGCTCTTTCCAAACCCAGCAGGAGTAACAAAGAAAAGGTTTGTAGCCACAGTGTCTAGAGAATTTCGCCTCCAGGGACGACACTTGTGCAGCGCTGCTGAGAGTGAGGGATGGGCAGGGATGCCATCGTGCATCTCGGTGGAACTTTCTCCTTGAGCTGCTGTCTTTACGGGTGGCTTTCTCTCCTGTGATTGCCAGCTCAGTGACCTCCCAGTGTGTTCTGTTTGAGTTTTAAGACTCTAAAGCCTTTTAAAGACAACGGGAGGAACGTTTGGGCATCTCCCCAAAAGATGCAAAAGCTCCCATGTGCAGAGATGTTTGCACCCCCATGTTTATTGTGGCCCTATTCACAATAGCTAAGAACTGGAAATGACCTAAGTGCCCAACACCAGATGAATGGATAGAGAAGATGTGGGTCATATATACAATGGAACACTACACAGCCCTTAAAAGAGATGAAATCCTGTCATTTGGATCAACATGGATGGACCTAGAGGGGATGATGCTAAGTGAAACAAGTCAAAAGAAGAAAGATACCAGATGATCTAACTCATATGTGGAATTGAATACATAAAACAAAGGAAGAGATGAAACAATACCAACCCATGGATACTTGCAATAGAACTGAGGCGACCAATAGGGGATGGGATGGAGAACAAGGGGTCAAGTGGTGTCAGAGCCCACTAGACAATGGTGAAGAACTCTTGGTGATTTGGTAGAGGACATGGTGTGTTGACACATATCTAAGGAATGGGGGATGCATACAAGGAAGTTATTTTAATGCATAGAATAATTACTACAATGAGAAAACAAAAGAAACAAAAAAGACAATGGGAGGAAAGAGCTCAGAGGGAATCTCTCTTTGGAAAGGAGGGTGCACCGGTGGCTCAGGTGTTAAGTCAATGAATAGGGCATAGACCATGCAGAGCCCAGGGACCCAGGTTGGGGGGAACAACCAAAATGAACAAATAATAAACACATAAAAATACTTCCTCTGCAATCTTCCTGCCTGCTGTCTTTCCTGCCTGCCTGCTTTCTTCCTCTTTAATAAGAAAAGAAGGATGGACAGAAGGAGGAAAGAGTTACAGATGATATGTTCCCAGGTGTTCCAGCTTCTAGGATCCAGGAAGGATGTATCATGTGTACATGTGTAAAGCTCTCAGGGTTGTCTGCTGGTGAAGTGAGAACCCCTCTGTGACGAGACAGGGCTTAGGGAGCGAAGAATGAGAAAGCAGCACTCCTGGGTGACCGACCCAACAAGCCATCAATACTTTAGATGGCACTGGGGTGGGATCTTGGAGTGTGGAGGATGGGGCGGGGCTCCAGGATGGGAGACAGTCTGGATGAGAGACATTGTGGGTGGAGGAAGGCACTTCCCCAGCACCATCTGGGTACCCTGCAGGTTCCCACAGTCTCTGGGCGGTGACCCAGAGGAGTTGGCACATGTGGGGATGGCCAGCGCTCCTAGGAGGAATAACACAGTCCCCAGCGGAGTTGGGACAATGCCCAGCTTGGCAGTAGACTAAGGATGTCAGTGGGATTGCTGGGGAGGCCAGGGCGCATAGTGGGAAAGAAAGTCACGTGTTGGGCAGCCTTAAGGGAGTTGATTCAAATAAGTGGGCCATCCGTGGTGCTGGGAACAGAGACCTAATCACTGAATAATGTTTCTCAGCATTCAAATTAAGTAAATTCTTAGTAGAACTCTCTGGCTTGCAAGAGAGGAAGGTTCCAAGTCCAGGTCATTCCCAGTTTGAGCACAGAAACAAAGGAGGGTCCAGCTGTCCACCCAGTCCCTCATGTCTGAGCTAGCTCAGAAGGCACACCTTTCAGCGTTTTCCTTTTCCTTTTTAAATCTTTCAAAAACTAGATGTTTGTAATTTGAAAAATTGATTCAAGTATAAGGAAAAAAATAGTAACCACTGATAAAGGTTATACATTTTTTTTTAAAAATGAAAGGTGGAGGAGAAATGAAGGTGAGTAGGTAGACAGGCAGGCAGGAAGAGAGAGGAGGAAGATGCGTTTATTTATTTTATTTAGTTGTTCATCTTGGTTGTTCTCCCCAGTTCCAGACACAAACTTATCTTGATCCTCCAGTCCTTTTAGTATGGGACAAATAGAAAAAATTAACCTGGTACAAAAATCTATACCATCTCATTCACAAAAAAATAAATGAAGAGCACCCTGGTTGCCTAGTGGATAAGACCACCGGACATAGTCCACATACATCCCAAGGACCCTGGTTTAATACTGGGATGCGGGGAACAACCAACATGAAGAACTAAATAAAATACATGTTTCTTCCTCCTCCCTCTGCCTGCCTGCCTGCCTATTCATTCCTGCCTTCGCCTTTCCTTAAAAAGGTTGCCGTTGAAGCAATCTTTTTTTTTAAATTGATTTTTTTTTGGTATCTCCAGTTCTATGAATTTTAATATATATGGATTCTTGTAGGCATCACTATAATTGAAATGAGGGCCTGCCCTGGTGGAGTAGCAGTTGGGTCAGTCACCTCCAAAGGAGCAAGCCACATACCCCTGGGTTTGAGTCCTGTCTCCAGGGGGAAGCAACCAGTGTGAACAACTAAATAAAAATAAATAAAGATGATTCTTCTTCCTACGTCTTCCTACCTGCCTACCTACCTTCATTCCTGCCTGCACCTTTGCTTGAAAATAAAACAAAACAAAACCCCAAAAGACAGAGATTAGAGAGATGCTGTCACTGATCAAGGGTTGCCTGGAGCCGCTGGAAATTGGAAAAAGAATTCTTCGTGTCTGTGTGTAGCATGGCCCCACTGTGAGAAAAAGGCCTGCCTACCACTTCTGGCAACTATGAAGCAAAACCATGACACCGCCTGTAACCTGAGCTTGCTGGAATGTAGCCAGCAGACAAAGAACTTAGGAGCTTGAAACCCCTTCCCCTAATTTACATCCCTCTCTTCCCGCATTTGCTCTAACCTATATAAGTATGTTCTAACCGGAAACCAGGGCTCAGCTCTTTGAAGAAGAAATCCCAGCTGAGACCACGTGTGTAATAAATCTGCCTAAAATACTTCCAAAGAGTGCTGGCTTGGTTTCTCTTGAAAACTGTAACACACCCACACCTTGATTTTCAATTTCCAGCCTCCAGAACTATGAGAGAATTATTTTCTCTGTACCAGCCACTCCACTTTGTGGTAACTTTTTACTAAGAACCTAATATAGCACTCCACTTTCTTTCTTTCTTTTTTTTTCTTTTCCCATTTTTGTTTTCAAGGGATCCTTTTCTTTCATTGTTAAGCTCAAGATGGAACTCTCCAGTCTCTGGGACTGGAGAAGCCACCTGGGAAGGCCGTCATGTCCTCAAGTTTCTCGAAGGAAGGCAAGTAGGCCTTTCCCCATCTCTGTTATTGAGTATGTGCATGGGGAAGAAAGGGACTAGAAAATGAGAGGAGAACTCAAAAGAAAACACATTAAATATAGCATTCAGACTAACAAAGAAGACTCCTTAACTGAACTTACGTCAGACCCCTCCGAATCCTTTTTTTTCTGAGTAGGCCTCACCTTGGTTTCTGTCCCTGGCTCATACAGTCCAGTTTTAGCAAGAATCTTGTTGAGTTGATTTAGGGAAAAATTCCCCAACTTTTGTTATCTCATTACTCTGACCTGCCTTCAGCAAGAATTCTGTCAAGTTAGCCAAAATCCCCATTCCATCCACTTTGAGTAGTTCAGGGTTAGTCCCATCTCCCTCTCTGTTTACAAAACCTCTTGGGACTAGTTCCCTAGAGGAAGTTGGTCTTATCATCTTCAATGAGCATCATGAGTGATTTTTTCTATGCCATGAGTCAAAGGTGGGAATTGTCCTTTTCCTTTCTCCGTCCACCTGAAAAGTTTCAGAAAATTCAAGAACAACTGACAGTCACCTGACAACAGTATAGGTGAGAGACAGAAAGACAGGACTAAGGCGGGTCTCACCAGTGAGACCGGATATGGGACCAGAGAGGTGTGGCGTGGGAGGAGGGTTCTCCGGGCAGAAGAAGCTCACGGAGGAGAAGCCCTTTGAGGGAAGGGACACTTCTTTCTCTTCCAGGACGTGTGTCTAGAAAGTGTTGTTGGTGGATCGGTGGAGAGTTGAGAACCATTTTGTGCCATGACCTCAAGTCCACCCAGGAACAGTGAACTCTGGCTCACTCGGGTGAGAGGAAAAGATAAGGAAGAAAGCTTCAAGAGACAGCCACCTATGTGACATGGTGATTCAGGACAAACAGGATTCTGACTGGCAAAACAATGTTCCAACAAGGTATTCTAGGTCACAGTAACTAATTAAGAAAAGAATGGAAAAAAACATTAAAGCCATGCAGAAAGGTCAGGGATGCTATGAGTCAATTCATTTACTAAAAAGAATTTAATGGCATAAAAAATGCTTCTAAGTTACGGTTCCCAGGGCAGCTGTAACAAGGCTCTTTTCATAAACTCAGTCTACTTTTGGCACAGGGCGACTTCAATCTGAATTCTTCCTCTGGGCGCAGCCCCCCCGTTGGTCACAGACTGTGTCCTGAGAGCAGGTCAACACCTCGCACAGGCACGTGTGGATCCCAGTACCCCAGACGGTGTGTGGTTTCCCTCAGGAGGATCAATACTGTTTCCTAAAATAAGCCTCAGAAGCGTAGCTTAAAATAGTTTCAATTTCTCCCAGTTCCTTCTGATTTCACACGGGGTCTCTGGGAACGAGAACTGCTGGTTTTCTGTCAAGGTGACAAATCGATATTTAACCTGGAAGCGCCCACAGGCTTGTGGGGGGCCTGCCTGTGGAGGCCTCAGGGTTTGGGGTTGGCTGCCTCATGCTGACCTGGATTCCCCACCATCCCCAAACTTTTTGTTTTTGGAGCCTGAACCATGAATTCTTTGCAAAGAGGCAGAATTCCTGACACAAAAATAACTGTTAGTTGCTTTTCCCTGAGACACTACTAACCTTGCCTTCAGGGAAGAGAAGGAAATATGGAGAGAGCCAGCCAGCCAAGGCCCTGGTGTTGGGGTGGCCATACCAGGAAGTCAAAACACAATGAGGAGAGACGCAAAGAGGCCAGAGAGCGTCTTCTCTTGTTCACCAAATAAGCATCCTGAGGTACCTCAGGGCCTGTGTCTCTTCCGCGCTCATTCCTGGCATGCGTCTCTGGGGGAAACAATGGAATGGGCACCAGCCCAGAACCACTTAAGGATCATGATAGATTGCATCTACTGTCAGGCAAAAACCAGCCCCCAAAACAAAAAAACGAAATAAAGGAACAGATTGTTACACTGTCCTGATAGCTCGGGTTTTGTTTGGTCTTCTCTTCTGCAAGGACTGGTTCTAAATACCTCCCAAGGCAGAGCAGGGGGGCCTACAAAAGAACAGACCTACCCCAAGAAGTTGACCAGAAGGTTCTAGGAGGAGCTCTCTCGGTGTGGGTTAGACAGATGTGGGTCAGCAGATGGGAGGATTGACTTTCCTAGCTCTTCTCAAGATGGTGGCATAATCAGGCCTGAGCCCCTGAAGGGCCTGTTGTTTCTGTAACACCCTCCCCACCGCCATCCAGTAGGGAGGAACCGACTCATCATTCCTGACTGAATAGACCAGCACTCAAATGCTTCATTTTGTGGATCAACTTTGGAGTGTCTGTCATTCTTACAGAGCAACCTTTCTCTTTTTCCCCCTATCATAACACCTCTTCACTATGGAAAATGTAGTAAGACAATGGCAGAGAAAGAAAACTGTGTGTCAGTGACAAGACTGGATTCCAGAGTCAGCAGACCTGGGTTTAGATGGGGCTCGGCTGGGTGACCTGGGAATGCCACTGACGGCAATAGCGCCTCACGTTTCTTATCTGTTGAGTAAGAATAGGCTCAGTTCCATCCTCATCGGTCAGTGGTGAGGACTTACTGACACGCAGGTAAGGCCCATCGACCCGGCTGTAGTCCGGCGGATGTTGTGTCACTGAGGGAAAATGGTACTCATTTTTAAGGAATGAATTGCATTTGATTATTTGTAACCTAAGAGAATCAATTTTCCCACTGTTAAACATTTAAGCATGCCCTTTTTTTTTCCTTTTCTCTTTTTAACATGTTGTTTATACTACAGTGAACTCTTGCAAGAAAATGAGCATCTCTGATCGTTAATGACCTCACTAAATCTATATGTCACAGACATTTTTCCTGAATTCCAGACCTTTTGATATCAACTGACTATTAGACATCAATCTCTAGTTTCATTCAGTATTAACATAATTCAAAACTCCATTCACCATCCCCATCCCTATCCTTTTGGCTCTAAGATTTAAGCTTGTTACTCCTCTTGCAGTCCTTTAATCAGCCATAGAAAAAATGTGTCATCCTAGGCTCATGTTTCTTTGTCATTCTTACCTTGGGTAAGGCATAAAGACCTGTTAATTCCAAGCTTCTGTATCTCACCAATTCATATTCCTGAAAGACCTTCTATTCTCTCACTTGGATAATTATAGGACCCCAATGTCCTTCTACTTTAGAGTCTGATTTCTACCATTCCATCCATCCATCCATCCTTCCATCTACACAATTCACTTACAAATTTCCTTCCCAATATACTGGCATGTTTTTTTCACTGCCCTTGCCAGATAGCTTATGGTGGAGAGATCAGAGCTCAAAATATCTGGTTCTAATCCTGGCTCCATGACTTAGGAGTCATTGAAAGTCCTCCATGCCCATTTCATCATGTGAAAGTGAGCACTCTAAGTGTCCTGCCCCCTCACAGGGCATTCGAGACCAGGCGAGGTCATGGGTGGGAAGGTGTTACGCAAACTCCAGAAAAATATACAAATGCATGAGTATACCTGCCTTTCTCCTGTCAATGCACACTGACTGGAATGTCCTGCTTTCTCTTTCCCTTGCTCCAGGCATGCTCACTCCTTGAGTTTCAAGTTTCCTAACAACTCACAATGTCAACTTTCCTTAGACGTCCGGCTCTTGTTCTTCCTTTTGCTGAAAGCTTTGTCTCCACCCTCTCTGCCTGACTCACACCAACTCACCTTTCAAGGCCTCTACCAAGCCTTTCTTATCACCTTGAGTAAAACAATTTAGTAAAGCATCTATGTGCATAATGAATTCATTTTAGGGGTAACATTTGGTTGTGGTTAAACTCTTGGACTCTCAGAGACCTCAATGCATAGCTGAATGGTGTGCTAATTTTGTTAAATTAGATGATTGCAGAGTATTAACACTCGAGGAAAGGTTGATCTCACCTCTAGACTCTGAATCTCCCCAGCTAAAGTCAAATTGAGCAGGTGGCAATAGGCCCATTATAATTTTGAGTTTAAAAACAATTAATCAAACTGGGAAATCATGGGTAGATGTCTTGACTGTATTAGTTTGAATAGCTGTCTGGACATGGAAGATGACATAAATCTGATAGGACTTTCACATCATTTGAATTCTTCCTATGTGGACAAGTACCACCCCAAGTTTCTAGAGAAGAGTGTCATTGCCTTGGTCCTAAGATGTGTCCCAGCATTAGGGGAACACATAACCCCAGGGGTAGTGAGGAATATGTCCTATGACTGATGTATCTCATTCATGTATGCATCTCTGTCTTTTACTGTCTCCTACATAAACAAAGCTCAATACTTTTTTCTCTCTCCCTTTTTGATGTTATGGAACCAAACTATGGACTACACACCATCGACTTTGACAAGTTTTAACATTTGTTTGCTGGTAGTTTCATTCATTTGCCAGCAGATGACATTGTGTTAGCCAACACGTAGTAGCAGATGTCAAAATTTAGAAAAAAAAATTGTGAGAAAGAAAAAAATTGAGAAAAGCCCATCCGCTAAATTAGGAAAAAATCATTGCGAAATGTAATTTTAGGAGCTAATTCCCTTGGATCAAAGAATAGCTTGAGAATCTGTGTCACGATACTAGGGACGACAAGAGCCTGAGGGACAATTAGATGCCCAGCACAGGACACAGCCTTCCAGCATGTTCTTAAACGTACTCCCTGCACACAAGTCATGGGCGAAACTTGGCTAAAATGAGGTCGGGCCTAGGATTCTTTTGTCTGTTAGTTTTTTAAAGGAAAGGTGCAGATAGAAATGGAGGTGAGTAGGCAGGCAGGTGGGAAGAGAGAAGGAAGAGGCACTTTTACTGATTTATTTTGAGTTGTTCATCTTGGCCGTTCCTCCTGGCCCCAGGATGCGAGCCCGGGTCCTGGGGGTGCATGTGGACTGTGCTCAGGGCAGGAGGTAGCTGACCACACTGCAGTTCCATCAGAGTGCACCAGGCCTGGGATTCTGACGCACCCTTGGGGATGCTGAAGTTGAAGACACTGCAGACATTTGGTATTTGGGGAACTGCAGTGTGAGACAGGGAACATGAGAGAAAAAACTGACAAGCAGTAGCCAGATGAAATTCTATTCTGGTGATGGGAGTCCCTGTGAAATGGTCTGATATGGGGTTTAAATGGAGACCCTTGGGCAGCTTTGTGGGAGATGGGTTTCACGAGAGACTATTCTAGAAAGACATAAGGAATTTAATTGGGGCAACAGTAGTTGGAATGGAGAAGCTAGGATGGATGTAATATTTAGGAGGTAAAACCATCCAAATGGAATTCCCATACTCAGCCACTTGGGGAGAAAAAGCAAAGGGAGCAGGGAAATTGGCCTTTTCCTCTCATGCAATGAGCCTCACATCTGCTCTGAAGGATCCTAGGAAGGCTTCCTCAGCAGTATGCAGGAGGGAGAGGCCAGGTGCAGGGCATCTCGGCAGACCCACCCACTGGCCCCGCAGGGCCCATGCTGAGATGAGCTCAGCCTGGAGGACCGAGGACATAAAACACAGGGACGCCACACGTGTTGGGGAAAGGACACTCAGAAAGTTCACAGACACCCACATCACTCACACGGAATTTCTACTAGAAGTGCCCAGTCAGAATCTAATCATGAGAACATACTTAGAAAAACCCAAGAGTGAGGGACATTCACAAAACACGGTCAGTTCTTTTTTCCCCAAAATGTCAGTAACAACTAAATGCAACGCGTGAGCCTGTACTGGACCAGGAGTTGTGACGTTTGCTGCACGGACACTATTGATACAAGCAACACAAGGGAAACGTGACTCTATCAGATAATAGTGTTGTGCCAATGCTCAGTTTCCAGAAGGTAATCACTGCACTCTGCTTACATAAAGGGAAGTCCTTGTTCGTAGGACATGAACAGTGAAGTATTTAAAGGTGAAGGCTCATGATGTCAGCAACTTAGTCTCAAAGGGTTCTGCAAAAATGTGTGAATGTCTATGGAGAAAGACAAAGCAGATGTAGAAGGAAGGAGGGAAGGAAGGAGGAAGGGAAGGAGGAAGGGAAGGGAGGAAGAAAGGAAGGAGGAAGGGAAGGAAGGAAGGACAAAAGGAAGGAAGGAGGAAGGGAGGAAGGAAGGGAGGGAAGCTGAAGAAGCATCTTTATGTGTTTTGGTTGTTCCTGCCGGCTCCAGGACTTGAACCAGGCCCCTGGGCTTTACATGATCTCCTCCCCAGTCACAGGTTTAGTGCCTAAACCATAAGGTTGTGCCTGAAATTTTATTTTAATACAAAGTTTTTAAAGAAGGTCACAAGAAATCACTTGCTGGTTTGGAGAAAGCAACTCCTAGACAGGAAAGCTGGGCACACATCCAGTCTCCAGAGCCCCTGGCCCTGGGCACATCGTGCACTTTGAGAGCGGGCTCCCTCCCTGGAAACCTCAGAAGGTTGCACCTAAGGGAGCAGATTGCTAGAAAAGTGCCTTCTGGCGGAGGTCTCTGTGCCCGACATGAGGTCCCAGCGGTGAGTGTGTCGCCGCACAGCTCTCGAAAGCTCCATTGGGTAAGAGGGCAGCAACCTAACGTTTCTCCTCAACTGGTGTTTCCTCCAACTCCTGAACCTTGCTAAGCATTATTTCCCCTCTTCTGGAAGGAACAGCTTCCATTCTGCACATGAACAGCCAAGGACCGCGCAGAGGAGCCTGCTGGAAGGGTTACCTGCCCAGAACATTCTAAGGTCGAGCAAAAGCGCCAAGCTTCCCGACAGGCTAGCTGGCTTCTGTGCTTTTCTGGATATTTGAGGAAAGTGATCTGAATGAAGGTTGCTAGTCAAAATTCTTTTACCCCCCCCCCCACTTTCTTCTCTTTCCCTTTTGATTATTATTATTTAATGAAAAGAAAAACTCTCTGGGCCCAGAGCCTAAGATCTTTCTTGTGATGCTAATCTCTCCGCCCTGGCTCAAAGCCAGGGTTGCCGGCTCTGCGCTAGTTTAACAGCGAGCCTGCCCATGGCAGGTTGTGTCAGCAGCATTTCCAAGATGAAGCTTGGCTTTAAAAATGTTTCAGAGGTGGACACAGAATCTTCCAGGCAAAGGGTCCTTTCTCTGTGCCTGGTCACCCAAGGGTGGGCCAGGGGCGTCCAGCCGGCATGTGGACACCTTTCCTCTCCAGGCTATAGGGCCCAAGAAAAACCTGGTTTTCACTCTGATGTGTCCGTCTCCTTGAAGGTGTGTGAGTTTGGATTTGGGTTCAAAAGGGTCACTTGTCTTCACAATAAAAAACAGAGCGAGAGAGAAATGGGTATTTGAGGAAAGCGTCTCCTTCCAAGGCCTGATAAAATATTCTGTCTGCTTACTCTGGTCTCTCCTTTCTCTCTGCCCTATTTTTCATAACTATGTCAGACTTGTTACATATGGAAGACTCTGTCAATCGAAAGTTTGAATCACACCCTTATCGATCGCCCATGGCCCCACTGTTCCATTCCTTCAGAGAGTCACATCAGACCCAAAATCCATGTCTACTGCTTCCCAGCGAGGTGCCCTCTGGACACAGGATCCGCTTCTTGACAGCTGAGGTGGAGTTTGGAAAGAGCAAAGGGCACGCAATCAAAACAGTAGGGTAGGGGGCTGGGGGTGCGGGGGGGCTGGGTTTTGTCAGCTATTATTTAACCTCAGGCCATCCATCTAGATACCTCTCGACAGCGGGGGGCCCTCAACTGCAAACTGTGTCTGGCAATATGTACAAGTTGCCGTGAATGTGGGGAGAACCTTATGGCTCAGGTGGCTGAGACACCGGCGTGTGGACCACGTAAAGTCTAGGGATCTGGGTTCTCGACCTGGGCTGGGGGAGGGAGAAACCAAAATAAAACAGCTACAGAAAGATACTTCTTCCTCCCCAATTTCCCTTAAGAAAGGATGAATGTTAACCGAGATAACAGACAGTACCGTGCTTTCTCAACTGCGTGAGGTATTGCGCTTTGGTGCTTTGGAAGTGCCGACTGAACTCACTCGATTGATTTGTCTGGCACTGGAAGAGTTTTCTCGATTGGGCTTTAAGCGGCATCTTCCTGTCTATCACTTGTGATTTTATTGTCCATTATGACTCCCAGGCACAGCCCACAACGCCTTCAAGAACTGACTGTACTGCCTTTATTTGCCACTCGAGTAATTTGGAGGGAGGACAGAAACTCATGAGCCGCTAATGCCATGGCTCCTAAAATCTTCATTAAGAAAGCACTAGGTGAATATGCAAAACAGGGGCAAATCCCCATAACCCAGTGAGCACTCTCAGGCATCAGGGACAGAGTCTGTCCCCAGGCAGCTGCCAATTGGCAGGCGGTATGTGTCCAAGGTCTCGCACAGACTGTGGAAAAATCTATAAACAGTTCTGGACAAAGACGTTTGCAGAGCCATTTCTCTGTCCAGGTGGTGAGATCTGCTGAGTAATTCGGGCTGGGGATATTTTGAGACGTGCTTTGGCACTTGATCTCTGCCGAGGAAGGCACGTGGGGACGAAAGGTGAGGAAAGATACATTGTTCAGTCATGGGGCTCCAGGAACAGAGTCTGCTATTCAAACGCTGAGCCTGTCAAGGAGCCCTCAGGTTTATCATTGGCCTTGTTTAATTTTTAACTTATTTCCTTTGCCTTGGGTCTCTGGGGCCAGTCTCACTTCCCCATCGTGTTCCCACCTAGATCCTCTGTCTCAGCCTCTGTTCATTTTTGTCCCCTTCTGAATGTCCTGCCAGTGCTCGCTTCTAGCTTACAATCGCCACCCTCTGCTGCGGGGCAGGTGAGTTGAGCCAGACTCAAGGTGCCACTCTGGATCCACCCACATCTGAAGACATATCAAGACCGAAAACATGACTAAAAAGCCATTTCCCTGAACACTGTGGTTAAGAAACACACCTTCTGAGGCCCTAAACCTCGAAAGAAATTCCTACTCATAAAAAAATTCTTGAAAAATCTAGACAAATTGAGAATCTTACTCCTGCCACAATTCCTTTCAGGAATATTTGCTGCCCTACAAACCGTGGAAGGAGAAAGAGCAATGTTTTTGATATGGCTTCTGTTAATAGGGGAGGAACTCTTTCTTCACTACGAACACTGAAACCTTCGACCAGGCTTTAAAAATTCAGGTAGCAGACTCCATGTACAACCTTATCGTTCTGTTTTTAGAGCCAAACATAGCATGGTAATTACAGGAGACCTTGTGCTCCAAGGTCAGACTAACTTAGAATCAAGTCCCAAGTCTGAGGCTCGCAGTTCTGGTCCTGGGCAGGGCACTCCCTGTCTTACGTCTCAGGTCTCAGCTGCAAAATGGGCTTAATAAAAGTGGTGGAAATGTAATAAGATCGTGGCTATAGACAGGTTAGCAGGCTGCTGGGCCCATGCTCAGGACATATTCTTGTCAATATCCACATTGCTATTATTACTATGACTAGCATTTAATTTCTACTACTTCTCCATTCTTTTCTTTTTTAAGGAACGAAGGCCAGCAGACCCAGGCAAAAAGAGAGAAGAAAAAGCACTTGATTTTTATTTTAATTTAGTTGTTCATCTTGGTTGTTCCCCGCCTGACTCCAGGATGCAAACCCGGGTCCTTGGGATGCATGCGGACGGTGTTCTCAGCTGGAGACAGCAGACCAAATGGCTACTCCACTAGGGTACAACTACCTCTCTGTTCTTGAAAAAGTAACTTTCTACCTGGGGCCTGTGGTTTGCCCTCTGTCCCTCTGTTTTCCTTTCGCTGAGAAAAGGAGTATAGGAGAGCCTCCTTGCTTTCCTGTTTCCTACAGTCCCTCCGGTGTCATAGGACCAGCCTCCCAATTCCTTTACTGCTTCTCCTCCAATGACCTTTCCCTCCTTGCAGCTTCTTATCCACTTCCTCCCACATCCCCATCCTGGTCTTGAATCACCTAGAATTATTCCACTTCTGAAATCTGAGAACGATAGCGATTCATTTCCCAGGACACCTTCTCCTTGACCTTGCAGAGCTCTCCGGCTCCCTGGGATCTCCATTTACTCACTCGATTTTTCCATACCCTAATGAAGCCACCATGAAAATGAATCCTGAATCAATTCAACCATTTCCTCTGCTCATACAAGCTGCAAAGCACAGCTGGGAAAACGACACAATTACTTAGGCTGCTGCCACTAATTATTCCTAATTTCCCAGATCACCAGACGAACTAGCCTCTCAAGCTATCCTTTTGCTTTTCTGCACTGGGTTCCCTCTTCCATTTCCCAGAAAGGTTATCTCTGACCTTCACCAACCTTCCCCCTATAACCTTCCCTTGCAGTCAATGGCTTTCTTCCCACATGAGGGGAAACCAGAGACACCCTCAGCTGAGCTCCAGTGTTTTTGTTCCCTCCCCTCCCCTCCTTTGAGACACATGGTCACCTCACCTCCTCCATGGTGACTTCTCTGACTAAACTCTTCCAGCTTATGTCTGTGCAACTCCTTAGGAGAGAGTTGCTAGAGGTTAGCAGACTGTCTGGGATCAAATCTAGCTGTGCAACACTGGGCAAATGACACATAGTCCCTCTTTTCCAGTTAGTGCCCATATCAAATGCCCTTGGGGTCAGTAGAGGATTAACGGCAAACACCTAGACTGGTGCGTAGAACAGAAGTGCCCCAAAGGCATCAGTCATTATTCTTATGACTCAAACTAGTCTTCTGAGCTGAGCATTCATGTCTCTTCAATTCTAGAAAATTCTCAGCTTTTATCATTTCAATAGCTTTTCTTCTATTGTATTTTTCTGCTCCTATGAGACAATCACATGACAACTCTCAATTCTCAATGATTATAAGCTAATGATTTAGTTATGTATTTACTTATAAAGGAAAGGTGCATGTAGGAATGAGGGTAAGTAGACAGGCAGGTAGGCAGGAAAGAGAAAGGAGGAGGAAGAGGCACTTTTATTTAATTTTTAATTTTTATTTAGTTGTTCACACTGGTTGTTGTGCCCCAGAGCCAAGACTTGAACCCAGGGGTAGAGGGCCTGTGCTCCTTTGGAGGCGACTGACTTAACTACTACTCCATCAGGACGTGCCAGCTATTTATTTATTTTCTAAAATTTTTTATATTTCTGTGCCATGAAATGGGCTATATTCCTCAATACTGTCTTCTAACTCTATCTCTTGTGTCTAGACTTTTATCTGCAGTGTTTCATGGCTTCTTTTTCAAATCCTTAGCTCTTTTTTTTTCGTTGTTATTGTTAGTTTTTGTGTCTTAATTTCTCATTCTTTTCAGATAGGTACTATTTCCGTATTTTCTCCTTTAAGCAGCACAAGCATATTGTGAAAATCAGATCCATTGATAAAGTTATTTCAATTTGCATTACATTAATGATCTCATTGTTGATCATACTGTGGGTCATAAGTCATTTTCTAAATCGAAGTATCATTTTTTTAAAACATAAATATAATGACACGTAAGTTGAGTTTCAGGTATACAACATAATGATTTGATAGTTGTATACACAGAACTGATCATCACAGTGAGTCTTTTCACCATCCTTTCTAGCAACTTCTAATTTGCAGTATCTTATTATTGAGTCCATCTTATTATTGAGTCCATGCTGTACATTTCAACTCCTTGAATATTCTGTAACTGGGAGTTCGTGACTCTTATCATTATTGTCATTTTTTAATTATTTTTATTATTACACATTAAAATAAGCTCACATGTAAAGGTTCTCCATTCCTCATATATATGTCAACACACTCTGCCCTCCACCATATCACCAAGTGTTCTTCATCATTGTCCAGTGGGCTCCGCCAACCATTTCTCCTCACTTCCCTCCCGTCCCATTCCCTATTGGTCACCTCAGTTCTTTTGCAAGTGTCCAAGGGTTGGTTTTGTTTCAACTGTTCCTTTGTTTTGTCTATTCACATTCCACCTATGAGTGAGGTCATCTGGTCTTTGTTTTTCTTCTTTAGACTTGTTTCACTTAGCGTAATCCCCTCTAGTTCCCTCCACGTTGATTCAAATGACAGAATTTCATCTCTTCTGAGAGTTTGTGCCTCTTGATGCCCTTCACCCATTGGCTATTTTTCTGGACAGTTAGTTCGTGGGGTCTTTTTGAGTGGGGAGCTGGTGGGGTCTCTTTGGTTGATGCTCTGTGTCCCTCTCCATCTCTGCTCAGTCTTCCTGGAGCAAAACCAGCACCGTAAACCATGACCCAGGCAGCAGTTGGAGGGAATTCTCCGCCTTCCCTTTCACCAGTGAAGGAGTCCCTCCCCAGCTTTCTTCACACACCGAGTCTGCCTCTCCGTTTCGCCTGGAGCGTTTTCAGTCCTGCTGCCTTTCAGGACCCACATCCACAGTGGACACTAACGGCTCAGACTCAGAGTCCAGCCACTCTCTGCACCCCATTCCTCCTGAGTTTCTGTCTTATTTCTGATCCACAAGCAGCTCTATCACTCTGGCGTTCTCTTTTTGTACTTTATGTGTCCTTCCTCTGTGTTTGGAACAGAAGAGACGCATCAGAACATGCACTTCTTTTCCACCAAGACGGGAACTCTTCCCAGGGGTTTCTCTACTCACCCCAAAACCCCTTCTGACTCATCTCCTTTCACAGCTAAGCCTCTCTGAATTCCTCTTTGGTACACTGTGGACTGGGTTCTGCCCGCACCATTTCTTTCATTCTCAAAAGGTCACCAGTGACCTTACTTAGTTCACCCTACAAGAGCTTTTAAGTGCTTTGTCCCTGACCTCTGTTGCTGTGATCATTGGTGGTGACCTTTTCTTCTCGGCATTCTCCCGCTCCTGGGTCTTGGTGACTCCTGAGCACCTCACTCTCCCTCCTAACTCTCAGGAAGCGCCTTCTCACTCATCTTTAATGGGTGCCCTTTCATTTCCTGCTCCTCAAACGTCAACGTCCCCACAGGTTCCACCCTACCCCTCTTCTCTTCACTTCTCATGTATCATTTAAGTAATACCTTCCATTCCTATGACCTCAAGTGATCTTTGCTTTATGACTTCCAAATCCCTTTCTCTAGGTCTCACTTTGGATTTATATTTCAAATTTTCTACTGGTTACTTGCACTAGATTTTCCATGAGTAGTTCAAGCTCAGCTGGACTAAAACTGAACTCATCATTTGCTCTGAAACCACTTTAGAAAAGAATCCTGTTTTAGCTGGTGGCACTACCTCCATCCATGACAAAACCTGAATGACCCCAGATCCTGGGGTCAGTCCTCCCATCCTCTCATCTTTTCCCCAGATCCAATGAGGCACCAGTGTCTCCCCTTCTTAATTCTCTGCTCTCTATTTCTACTGTCACTGCTTTACATTTCAGGCTGTGTTCTTTCTCATCTGATTTACTGTAAGTCTCCTGTTTTCTCAACTAATGTCCACTCCATGATGACACTTCATTAATGCTTTTCAGCACCTGAATCACAATCCCGCATTTCTTTCTAAAGCATGCATCGCATTAGGCTGCAATGACAGTATTTGCCTCCCCAACGAACTGAAAACTCCTGGTGCCAAATAGATGCTCAACGAAGATTTCTAGTATAAATGAATGCATCCACTAGTGAGATAACCCTCTCCTTTCAATGCGAAATAAAGGGCTTTTCAGATTCTCACTGAGAAATTAAGGCAAAGGGATGAGGAAGAAAACTGATAGTGACTAAACAACAATTACCTGTAGGAGCAATGATTGATAACTTCTATCAATTATTTGTTTCAGATTGCTCATTATCATTCAAAAATTAACCCAAAGGAGTAAGAAAAATCCAGGGGGAAGAATCTTTAACACATAAGATTTTGCCAGAGAATAATAAACAACCAAAGGAGTGGTCTCGAAATCAGAAGACAATGCATTCTTATCAGTTTAGAATAATGTTGGTAACGACGCAAAGAAGTCCAGTTTTGTTGAAAACAGATTCAGGTCCTCCATCTCTCAAGGTCGGTGCTGACCGACTGCCCTTGAGACATTGTAGGACTTTTCAAGTACGTTACCCAGCTTAGCAGCAGGAGAAACCTGTTAAAGTTCCAGAATCGTTTGTTCCATAAAATCACTTATTGACTTTGTCCAATGTAACTAAATGTCTGTTATCTGTAAGGGTACTGGCCTAGTGCAAGATAAAAGTACACAGAGTTGAAAAAGTCCTTTACATTACATTGGGTGCTCGTATTTGCACTGCATGCAATGATAATTTTCTCCCATTGTACGTTCTGCTAGTCCCCACTCCAGAATGCAAGCTTACAAAGTGGATACCAGGAGACATAGTCTTCAGGGCAGCTAGAAAACAAACCTGGCAAAAAAAACAAACCAACAACTCATAGCTCTCAAAAATAAGCACCTGGAGGGAGTCACTAATTAATTTTTTATCCTTAACTTTATGAGTGGGTATTTTTTCTAATAGTAAGAGCAAATCTTAGAAAGAGGAAGAAACATTCAATGGTCTGACTTCTTAGCCACAGTAGAATATTAAGCCACCTCTGAGTATTATACCACTACTGAAAAAGAAAGTTAATATCACTTTCTACTGTTACAAAAAGCCTCAACAAAGGCAAGTCATAGGTAGAACTGGTGTCTCTGGTTTAACATCATCTATTTCAAGAGATCCAGATGGGTCTCAGCAAATTTAGCTGAGAGCTGAAAACAAGGCTGAAGTCATAAATCAAAATTAAGTTACTAGAAAAATCAATCTTTCCAGTGTCCTTCATTTCTGAGGATCTTCCTTAACCCACGTCATATTTCATTTCAATATTTCGCTCAACTTTTGATGTACCAACCAAGGTGAAGTTGAGTAAATAACAAACTCAAACTCATGTCAGATTCTTATTTTCTCTGAACCCAGATATGAGAGATAATAGAACATTTCAGCACCGAATGGTCAATTATCTGGTTTCATCCCCCGGTGTCCATTCCATGATGGCCTTTATTGATGCTTTTCAACATCTATTTATTAATAATCTAAGTGGCACAGCTAAAGATAATTAAAATTACTCCACATCATGGTCTGCATATCTAAAACTATTTATGACTCTCTCCCCTACCCCCTACTTTTTTTTTTTTTTTTAAAGAGATGAAGGAAGGGGAGGAAGCAGCTGAAAGAAGGAAGGGAAAACAGTAAGAAACATCTTTAATTGATTTTGATTTTTCTCCCCAGTTCCAGGCTGCGAAACCAGGTCCTCGGGTTTTATATGGTCTGCACACCAGCATCTCAGTTGTCTGAGCCACAGGGTGCGCCCTTATGACTGTCTCTTTCAAGGGCTGGGAACAAGGTAGAAGAATTTTATATGCAACTCTAGAAAGTTATTTAATAAGTTTATCTTATACCAAATGGCTGTAAAGGCCGATAGTGTATAAACAGTCTTGCAGTATTAATAGAGAAATAGGATTTAACAGCATAATATTGTGTAGACAGAAATGCTACCAGTCTCAGAAGATCAAGTACAGAATTTAGTGGACACGCTGCTGGGTTAAAACACAGAGATGGAAGACGAGTGGGAGAGTCGGGGGAAGCAACACTTGTAGTGTATTCAAAGGGAAAAAACTGCTCTGAAATCACGTTTGCTGGAAACGCTGGCTTCTTTTCCCTAAGGTAAGCTCCTATCCTCTCCTTGCCCCAGTTTTTAAAAAAGACTGAAATACTAGCAGGCATTTTGTCCTTGAAGGTGTCTGTATCAGAGAGATGGCATCTAGGGATTTTAGAGAGAAATCGTGTGCCAAGATGATGGCTCTGAGCCTATGTGTGGAGAAGATTCAATCCTCCCTTTGTCTGTCATTCCCATTATTAACTGGTCAGTGCCCTGGAAAAAGTTAACAAATAACCTTCGAGGCCTGAACCACGAAATAGCTTGCTATGCAATGACCTTTTTTGGCAGAGTTCAGTCGTGTTTACACTTACATGGAAACACTGTTCAGTTCATAAACTCTGTCATCAAGCATCTCAGCATCCTGTCCTGAAGGTCTTCTGCTGAATTCACTGACTGACACACTACTAGTTACACCATTGAAAAAGGAAAGTGCTACCATTTGTCACTGGAAGATGCCCTCAACTATAAAAGGCATTTCATTTGGGGTTGTTAAAACATGAAAACCATTCGCGACCTTAGCCTTGATGAAATATGGAAGCACGAAGAAGAGTAACAGCCTGAGCACCTACTATGCATAGCAAGAGCTGTTCTCAGTGTGTTTCATGAGGAACCCATTTAATCTTCACAACTACCCAAGAGCAGGAACTTAGATTATATACCAAGGACACTAAAAGATGAAGTAGCATGCTTTCTCCAGCTGCTGAACAGTTGACCCAAGAATCATACCCAAATGGTCTGACTCCAGTGTCTGCAGCCTTCATTCCTTCTGCAGTCTACCTCTCTCTTGTTGGTTACTACCTAGGAGCAGCCTGACAGGTGGCTGTCACCACTGGAATCAGAGATGTGTCCACCAGGATGCCCTAATGATCAATGAGACCTAAGGAAGGAGTGGATTTGAAATCAAAACTCCCAATTTCTAAACAGGAGGCCACTGGGCAGAGAGTCCAAGGCTCCAACAAGTGACCACTCTCTCTTGGGAAAAATGAACTCAAAAGCTCCCAGAGACAATTTTCCTGTTTAAGGATGAAGAATCAGAGTAGAAACTGCAGACATTGGAAATCTGAGAACTTAGCACCATCCCTCCAAAGGACTCTCCACATTAGAATCTCCACTTGTGGATTTCCAAGAGTCCAACTTAGATGTGGTTCCCATGAAGTTAAAGAGAAGAAAGGGACCCCTGTTTATGGAACAACTGACACTGTATCACCTCACTGAATCCTCCTAACAGTCCTCTGAAGTAGGTATTGTTTTCTCACTTTAACAAATAAGAACAATAGAACACTGCTAAAAGAAATAGATGATGACACAAAGAAATGGAAAGATATTCCATGCTCCTGGATTGGAAGACTTAACATAATCAAAATGGCCATACTGCCCAAGGCAATATAGATTCAATGCTATCTCCATCAAAATTCCAAAGACATGTTTACACACATGGAACAAAACATCACGAAATTTATTTGGAACTTCAAACAACCCAGGAGAGCAAAAACAACCCTCAGGGAAAAAAAAAAAACTAGCCATGGGGAAGTTCAGAACAATGAAATCCCACTGCCAAAGGGCTTCGGAGCTCTGCCTTCCTTCTTGTTTGGTCCAAGGCTAGTGAGATCTCTGATTCTAGGACATCTTCCTGCTAAGTGGGTCTGGCCAGCTGTTGGCTTTGGGCAGATTCTTCAAGTGTCCTTATTCAAAACGCTCCTGAGACCCAAAGGTTGTTGACCATCAGGCATTGTGAGCAATCCATTCACTGCACCCAACAATTGGGTTTGACAAACATAAACACAAAGTTCTAGGTAAATAAACAGAAAAGCCATTCCTTATTTTTTTTTTTTTAAGTCAAATGCACTGTTTTCCTACAGTTAATAAATCTCCTATGAGGGGGAAAAAAAGCTAAACATTTGGGATACAACTGCAAAATATCAAGAACTGAAAATAAATCACAGAAAATGGGAGAGGTTTGAGGTCACAGAACAGTAGAGTTGGATGAACATTCCTTTCAAAACTCAAAAGAAAAACATCCAGAAGAGTATCGAGGGTCAAACAACACACCGCCACTAACAAACACTGAAAAATAACTCAGGTTAACAATTTGTCTTTTTGACTCTGATTCTGCCTCTGCTTTCTTCTTTCTTTTTTTCTTTTTTTCAAAGTTTCAGACTTAAATTGAAATCTCTTCTTCCACTTTAGGCTGATAGCTGCTGTACATTTGTTGTGAACCTGGTCCGTATTTTTATAAACGACTTGATACAATATGTAAATGTAAGCATAGCTATATATTCTTAAATGAGTTTAATGATTTGCCACACTTAGGTTTATAAACTCCCTTTGGAGATTATTTCCTTTAATGTGAAGTGAGGTAAGGATATAATATCTTTCTGTTGTTGTTGCTGTTTTTTCCTAACCCTAATCCTAAACCCTAATCCTAAACCCTAACCCTAACCTACCCCCAACCCTAACCCTAACCTAACTCCAACCCTGGGATTTAATATCTTATTATTTTCCATATGAAATGTCTAGTCTCCCAATGTCATTTACTGAGCAATTTATCTTTTCTCCCTACAAATTTGAGATGCCTTATCTATGATGTATCAAACTCCCATTACCAGTTTAGGTCTGTTTCTAGCTTTGTGCCAATATGATTCTGTTATCTGGTATAATAAATCTCCCCTCTTTGCTCAAAATTTGTTCTGGTTATTTATTTATTCTTTTTCACTTTCATTTTTTCCATTTGACTCATGTAATTAATTTATGACTATTTTGTTGGGATTTTGATTAGGATCACAGTTTGGAGATTGGGGTAATAACATCTTTATAATGTGCAGTTCTCCCCTCCCTGAGCATGGAGTATTTATTATTTACTCAGGTTTTTGTTATGTCCTCTAATAATTTGTCTATACAAGTGAGATTGTCTATAGGTGGCTTAATATTGTGTTGGTACTGATAATGGGATCATTTCTTCTACACATTGACTGATGACTACTGATATTTGATAATACTATCGATAATTATATATTGAGCTGATATCCAGTCACTTTGTTGAATTCAATCATTTTAACTATTCATAAATTCTCTTAGGTTTTTAATTTATACACATGGTCTGCAAATAATAAAAATGTTTGCTCTTTGCTTCTAATGGCTTAGCTTCTTTTCTAATTTTAATTTTATTTTTAAAAGCCATTGCAGTTTAAAATTTTGACTTAATTTCAAACTTACTCAAAATTTAGAATAGTCAAAAAAACCCTCAAACGCCCTTTATCAAGATTCTCCGATTGTTAACATTTGGTCCTTGTGCTTTGTGATTTGTATCTGAGAGTACATTCTTTGCAGACATTCTGTCCTTTTATCCCTCATTACTTCAGCATGAATTTCCTAAGAATAAGGACATTCTCTTATTCGACCACAGCACAACGATTAAATAGGAAGTTGAACACCAGTGTAATACTATTCACAGTTCATATTCAAATGTTGCCAGTTATCCCAGTCATATCCTTTGGGTTATTTTTTTCTCCAGTTCAGGTTCCAGTCCACAGTCACCGATTGATTCAGTTGTCATATCTGTTTAGTCTCCTTTAATCTGAAACAATCCATCAGACTGTCTTTGATGACTTTGCCAATTTTGGAGAATAAGGTCAGTTCTTCTATAGATTCCATCAATTTGGGTTTACGTGACTTCCTTATGAACAATCGGGTTACACATTTTGGGGCAGGAATATCACACACATGATGTTGTTTCCTTAGCACTTGAAACTGGCTTCTCCAGGACGGATAAGGCTCAGGAGTCTTGGTTAAGGTGGCATCTGCCAGGTTTCACTTCGTACAATTATTTCTCCCCCTTTCATGAGTGCTTTGTGGAGAAATACTTTGAAACCAGGTACATATCCTGTGCCTCATCAAACATTTACACATTAGTTTTAGCATCCAATAGTTTCCTGCCTAAATCAATTACTATTACGATGGTTGCAAATAGTGTTTGCTCCTACATTCTCCATTATTCCTTCCACATTTATTGGTTGGCATTCTATTGTAAGGAAAATCTTTATCTTTACCTCTAGCTACTTATTCTTGCCTTTATTTATAGCACTGTGGACTCGTAAATTTTTTTTTCCACTTTTTTATTGTAGTAACTTATTCTACCCATTAAAATAAACTCATATATATATAGGTTCCCCATTCCCCATATATCTATATGTCAACACACCCAGCTCTCCACCAAATCACTAAGTGTTCTTCACCATCGTCCAGTGGGCTCTGTTATCATTTACTACCCCACGATCCCCCCATCCCAGTCCCTATTGGTAATCTCAGTTCTGTTGCAAATATTCAATGGTTGGTTTTGTTTCATCTGTTCCTTTGCTTTGTCTATTCACATTCCACATATGAGTGAGGTCATCTAGTATCTATCTTTCTTCTTCTGAATTATTTCACCTAGCATAAGATTATTATTTTATTCAATGAATTATAATGTGTTTCTGTCAATGTTTATAAAGTTCAATGCTCAGATTGTCCCAAATTTGGCCAGTGGGAGTTACATCAAGCTTGCTTTTGGACTTGGGACATGTCACCATTAGTTACTGAGCATTGTATTACTTTTTGGCACAAAGTATTCCAGGCTCATCCTGTACTTTTCTTGGCCAGTTTTGGAATCAACAATTTCTTCAGGGAGCTCTGATTCCTTTTAGTGAGAAATAGTATTTAGAAACCTAGGTTTGGGTGCTGAGTACGTTCATTGCTATGGGGTGTCATTGCTTTTATGCTGTTTTCAGGGGACAGAGTATGTGCACAGACACATACTTATATAAAAATCACAAATTTCTAATGCTATCTCCAGTTCCATCTCACTACCACAAGGTACATTCTGGTCTTCTCTGCACATTGATACTCCTCCTCTAGCAGTAAGAAGCCTGACTTCTAAGACTGTCATTATATTTGCTCAAATGGGCATTTATATAGAAAATAGTTTCAGTATCATGAGTCCATACCACTGCACAAATTTATGACTTAGAATGGAATGTTTATTTACAATGATTATCTTTAGACTGAGGGCATATATTCAAAGTACTAAATAAATGAGAATTACTTTGGATAATTTTTTGTTTCTTCCCTTCACTGTGGTTTTTAAAAATTCATTTAAAATACCATTAGATTCACTTATTACTGTTTGCATTCCATTTTAGAGTCTCCCCGCCCCTAATTGGTTTGGTTTTATTATTTTTGAGGGTGGCAATTTCAAAACTGGCGATATTCAAAACGTTTACAAAGCTGTGCATCTCTGGTCATCTCTCCATGTTTGGCCAATCTCATTAGTTACCAGTTTATTGTTTATTCTTTTTACAAAATCAGCAGATAGATGTATACTTGCTTATGTCCTTTCAAACACAAAGGAGGAAAACCAGGAAGGCGTCACAAATGTGTATACCATCATTATGCAGGAACCTGCTTGTCTTCTTTACATTATTCTATTTTAGAGTACATGTTGCTAAAGCTGACATTCTTTCTCTTTTCTTATTGCGTCATCTAGTTTTGCTTGAAAATGTTGGACCCTAGGGGTAATGACAGGCATCCTTGTCTTGTTCCTGGCAATTTAATGGCTTAGTTTTACTCAGTCATTCAACACAAAACTATGTTCGAGCATCTGTCACATGCCAGGTATTATCACATATCACATTTTTCTTTCTTTTGTATAGACCAGGTATTTTGGATATAACCACAAATAAGAAAGACCTGCTATCTGCCTTCAGAGAGCTTTAACTGAGTTGGAAAGATAGCAGCTAATTGTGGAGGCATCAGCAGGTTGGCACAGGGAGGTACTAGCCTGGACCCGGATCGTTCACAGGGATGTACACTTAGAAGTCTAGTCTGAGTCATACCTCTCTCCTTTCAAAACTTTAGGACATAACCCACGTGTGAAATTACGCATTTTTTTGAGAGTAAAAATCTCTTCATAACCATCTTTCGGGTGAATAAAATCAATGAAGAGTTATGATTAAGCTATTTATTTCTGCTTCATTAATGAAATCAAGATATCACTGGAAAGAGAGAGAAGACTGAAAAATCTGCTTCCTAACTACCAGAAAGAAAAACAGAAGGCTCATCGTGTAACATTGAGCGAGTTGTTGATAACTCGTAACATGGGGGTAGCTCCTCAACGTTCATGAATTTAGAAGAAAAAAATAAATCAATAAACTTGAACAAGGACATTCTCCTACCTAGAGCTACAGTGTAATGATCATGGGCAAGAAATTCAACACGATTACATTAATACTATTACATTTGGACTATTTAAATTCAATGCTCCAGCATATTATTTTCTAACGTATGGTCCATATTCCAATCTCTGCAGCTGTCCCACTGATCGTTTTCTTTGCTCCCTGTTCCTCTTCCACTCTGTTGCCAAATCAGGATCTGATCAAGGATCAGACATTACATTTCATCATCAAATCTCTCTAGTCTCTGAGTCTAGGACGGTTGCTCAGATTTTGGTTCAGTCTGGGTCTTTAATGACATGTTCACCTTCGAAGAGTTTGGGCCAGTTGTTTTGTAGGATATCATTCAATTTGAACTTGACTGGTGATTACCCGATGTTTAAGTATTGGGGCAAGGTTAGTCCACAAGTGATGCTGTATCTTAAGCACCCATGGGAGGCATGTAATGTCAATGTGTCCTGTGATGGGAGATGCAAGATTGGCTTACTTGATAGCACCCACTGGACTTCTCCACTGTTCGTAAGTCATCCATTGCCTCTGGGGTGACACTTTGGAGACAGTGTGAGCTCCTGTTCCCCAATACTGTTTCAGTCAGTGGTTTTAACACCCATAGACAACTGCCCTGAGCCAGTGATCACGACAGATCTTGCAGAATGTTCATCCAACCATGATTCAACCTCTTCCCTTTGATTTTGTTGTCTGACTCATTTGGTTAGCTGCCTTCCTAACCCTGGTACCACAGGCCAGCACAGGCAGGCCTTGTGGGATTTACGGTAACATGGGTGCAGCAGCCCCGGACAGAGCACAAATACTACTTTAAGCTGCGTCTACTAGTGACGCTGATCACTGCCTGCTCTGAATGCAGATAAACTGCATGATGACTGTACTCTGAGCACCAGACACTCGTCTTCACGTTGCGTAGAGCTTTTCCCCACAGGTTCTCCACACACAGTGCTCAGATCACAACTGGCGCCACCAGAAGCAGCAAAGGCAGCATCTTGAGGAATCAAATGTGATCTGTTTTCCATTGTCCTCGAAATGAGACTAGAAGACACAGATTGAGCAAGGACATTGATTTTTCACTTCATGGACCAAAGTGGTTAATAATCCTTTGAAAGTGCAAATGGGAGTGCTTTGTGCAAACTTCTTTTTTAGCAGGGACTGACTTATTAGAGAAAATTGCAGATTTTGTAGGTGGCTGGTTTAATAATCTAAGGTTAAAAACAGAACTGTAAAAGTGGAAGACATCAGAGATCTTGTCTAAAAATAAAGTCAAGGCATTTTTTTTTTTTGCTCTAATCCTCAATTAGAAGCATTAAGGAAAAGATAATCAGCTTCAGAGGCTAGTAAATATGGATTCTACAGTTATCTCTGTACCTTCCTCTACAAATTAATTTTAATATGCTTTGAAATGTGTAAATAAATTATTTTACCCCACATTTAGCCATGCTGCCCTCTTGATGTTGAAAATACAAATACAGGTGCTTCCTGGTGGAATAGCTGTTGGGTAAATCACCTCCAAAGGAGCGCAGGCCACAAACTCCTGGGTTTGAGTCCCAGGGTGGGGTCGGGGAAGCAACCAGTGTGAACAAAGTAAAATGAAAAGTAAAGTGCTTCTTCCTCCTCTCTCTTCCTACCTGCCTGCCTACTTGCCTTTATTCCTATATCTTGCCTTTAAAAAAAAAGCAAACAAACCCACAAATATAATTCTAATGATGAAACCAACTTCATGATGATTATGGCAATCACAAATCCTTAATAACAGTGCTCTCCTTAGATGATACAATTCCCTCCTTGTCAGTTGGTAATGTTCGGTGGAAGCTATTTGCGGTCAGAAGGGGACTTTTTCTGGTCAGTTCTCCAAAGCATTGCAAGAAGAACCAAATCAAAGCACCGAGATATCTAATCATCTAAAGGAGGCAACCAGTTCGGTGGAAGCTATTTGCGGTCAGAAGGGGACTTTTTCTGGTCAAGTCTCCAAAGCATTGCAAGAAGAACCAAATCAAAGCACCGAGATGTCTAATCATCTAAAGGAGGCAACCAGGGGAAGAAACCAGGGGACAATTTCTCCAACAGATCTTTGTAGTTAACTAAATGAGATCATCTCATTTCCTAAAGCCAAGCACAACTCAGTTTTGAATGAGTCTTAACTAGAGAGAACAGATAATAATAAAAGCTGGACTTGAAAGGCATGGGAAGTCATGCCTGTGGACCCAGATGCTGTCCATTTCTGAGCCATTGGAATCTTCTTTTTTTGTCACCCCTCTCCCTAGACAGCGTCACCCCCTTCCATCTTGGAATCATCACCTCTCACTGAACTCTAGACTCCTCTATACTGACCTGCCATTTCCACTTGGAAGTCTCAGTGGTACCTCCAACCAGTTGTATCTAAAGTGGAATTCTTGATTTTCCCTGAAAACTTGCTTCTTCTCCATTGTCCCCCACAATGGCTCATTCACTCATTCATGGTCAAGCAACAAAATTAGAAGTTCTGAGATCATCCTAATGTTGTCTGCCCCCTACCCCAGCCTCAGAGTTGGTTTCTTCTGAGGCTTTTCTCCTTGGTCTGCAGATGCTGCTTCCTTGTAGTGTTCTCACATGGTCTTCTCTTTGTGCTTACACACCCTAACGTCTCTTTGTGTCCAAGTTTCCTCTTCTTTTATGGACACCAGTCAGATTGGATGAGGGCCCAACTAATGGCCTCATTCTAACTTAATCACTTCTTTAGTGGTTTTATCTCCAAAGAGTTACATCCTGAGGTACTTCAACCAATGAATTTTGGAGAAACACAGTTCAGCTCACTACAGTGCCCTTGCTGGACAGCCCTTCGGATGATTATCTTCTTCCCACCTTGGGATCTCACATGCACCAGTCACTTCTTCTGAGAAGTATTTTCTGACCACATGGCTTCAATCCCAGCTCTTCCTCCAACATAGTCATTGTCTTTTAGCACTTTCTACAGGTGGAATTCTCCTAGGTCTATTGGCTTGTGACCTGTTCTCCCCATTCCATCGTACAGGAGACCTTGTCCATCCAGTCTTTGCTGTGTCCCCATGCCTCTCAGAATGCCTGGCATGGAGTAGGTACTCAACATTTGTTGAACAAGAAATGGTACATTGACAGACAAAAAGTCTCATTAGAAAATCGTTAACAGTTAATCTCAAGGTTATGACTGTAACAGAAGCAACATGTAATATTTACATAGCACTTTACAGTTTATGAAGTGCTTCCACGTAAAGTAGCCAGTATGCTATGAGGCAAGCATTGTTTATTCTGTATTCTTGATAAAGAAACCAAGTCTCCGTTGCCTGAGGTAATAGAGCCGGGCGTTCAATGCAGATCTTTCTGTTTCAAAAAGAACAACTTGTGCTCTCTCATTACAACATAGCTGCACTGGAAACTAAATAAATTCCAAATACTTCTTTCAGGGGGCCTCTGAGGAGAGCTCTGTGAAGGACAGAGCCTCATGCTTCCAGGAACTAAACTGGACATTGTTTCCATCTCATCTGAGGCATTTCACTGCTGAGGAGAAATGGGTAACGAGAATTAGTATGGTGCCCGAAGGCCCTCTGTTGTGTGGGTGGGTGGAGGTGGTAGGCAAACATGTATTTTCGAGGCTGTTCTAGTTCTAGGGGTATGAAGAAGTGAAAAATAAATTGTGCTACCTGATTTCCTCAGTTCCATAGTTGGCTTAAAAGAGCATTGAATATTTCCTTGAAAACTACAGTTCTCAGCCTTAGATTCACCTGGGAAGCTTGATAATACCCAGTGCCTGGACCCCATTCCAGACAAACGAAATCAAAATCCCAAGGGGCAGGACAGTGCATCAGCGAGACTGCAGAGGGTCCCAGGTGATCTCAATATGCAGGACCATTGGCTTTGCCCCTCAGATGGGGTGGAAGTGGTCCAGCCTATGAAACCCAGAAAGAATGCATCTGGCTTAGCCGGAGGGTGGCCTCTAAACCACGTACCTGCCACATTGAGGGACCCAGTGTTCCAGAAAGTGTTCTTTCCTTCAGGTGTCTGGACCAGCCTGCACTCGGGATCAATTAACCCCAAACTCCAGCAGGGTGGAAGCCAGAAACAAGCCCTTGTTAAAACTTCTCAGGTGAGTCCAATGTGCAGTCAGGGCTGAGAACCACCACTTTCAATGGGGCTCACTCTGTTTAGAAGAGGAAGTGAAAGCCAGTCTGGCCCCATTAACCTGGCTGAACCACAGTAACCTGGCAGCAGCCGTCACGAGTGCTCAGCACCAACGGTCCCAGATCGAGATTTATGGTCTTGGACAAACAACAGCACCTCACCATGGCATGGCGCCATCCTCCCCAGCACTAATTAAGGCCTAAATCATTCTCATCAGCATGTGCATAAAACAAATAGGCCTCTTTTTCAGACAACTTCCCCATTGTGTCCGGCTTTGTGTAATCACAGCTTACAGGTTTCACAATTGTAAATATACGAGTTTTATTTTAACAAGATGTTTAGACCTTATCGCCCCACCACTACATTTTTTTTTTAACTAGATACTGGATAATGTAAAAAAGGAGTTACACGATCATAGATAATAGGATAACAACATGTACTCTCTTCAATCGCTAATCACGACTGTTTATCAATTTAAGCACGACTGCGCATGGCCATCAATTTCATGAAAATTTTGGCAGGTAAGGGTGGAAATGGTGCAGATAACAGTGTAAAGGCTGATAACTGAATGATAAGACTATGAATCCAGAAAATGCAAAGAAAGAAATTGAATTTATTAAATAATCTGGCAAACCAGTGAGTCCAGAACTGGTCGCTGCAGTATTGCTTTGCTTTCTTTTTACCAATGGCCCTCGGTCTTGAACCTGCGTCCGGGGACTTTCCATGGCCTGCACCTTGGCTGTCCGAGCCACGGGGGCACCCACATTGCTTTCTTTAGCAATACTGCCCCCAACCCCAAACTCCATACAGATCCCTGGACAGAAAAAAGCATAAATCATCTGCCTAAGGCTCTAGTTTTGAACCTGCGAATAAAGCTAATAATTGAAGTATTATTAAAGATAATAATTAGAGCATTACTACAAAATATATATTCCTCATGTTCTGATTTTGAAGCATTACAAGTGTGAGTGAAAACCAATGAAGTCAGCCCACACTGGCGGAGCAGCGGTTTGGTCAGCTGACTCCAAAGGAGCAAAGGCCACATACCCCTTGGGTTTGAGTCCTGGGTCCGGAAGGGAAACAATCAGTGTGAACAACTAAATAAAAATAAGGTAGAAAGAATGCTTCTATCTCCTCTATCTTCCTGCCTGCTTGCCTTCTCACCTTCATTCCTGCCTGCACCTTTCCTTTTTTTTTTAAAAAGGAAACCAATTAATTCTTCCTTCTCTGTCACCCCAGGATCAACCTTGAGCCAGCTGGGTGACCAACAGCTGATGCAGAACATGTACATTGGGGACAGGACAATCAGCAAAGAAGTCTGACTCAAGCTGAGCTGGCCGGGCTGGTCTAGAGGCCTCAGAAGTCAGGCCTGAGGATCTCTGGAGCGGCACCAGGTGGAGGCTGGGATGGGGACAAAAATGCTCTGAGGGCACCTTCAGTGTAACAAGATGGTAGGACTTGAACTTGGGCAGGCTGGACCATGTCAGAGATAAGGAGCTGACCCCATGGGCAGTCAGTCTCAGAGTCAGCAAAGGGAGGGGAAGGAGGCTGCAGAGGGGACAGTCGCTGACATTTCTCCCAGAAGAAAAGAACTGTGTTGCCGTGAATCGAGCCCAAGTGCCTGGGGGTTTGGGGCTTCTCTCATAGGCTGACCTACATCCCAGAGAGGCCTGACCTGCCCATGGGCAGAGGATGCTGACTTTAGTTATAGACCCTGCCATTAGGGAGGCTCACCTGGGATTTTAAATTCCTAGAATAGGGACTTAGTTAAACTCCTTGGAGAGTAGGGATAAGAATAAGAATGTGCAACCTCCAGAAAGGAGATTGTAAATGATAACCAGGTGATTTTTTTGGCTTTTTGATAAGGGCAGAGGATAAACCTCATTACGCTGTTACTACCAACCTATGAGGATCATGACCAGAGCAAAGTCCTCTCCACCCTCGACAAATGGGATAGTTTTCAACAGCTCATGGGGGCGGGGTCACAGAGAAAGAAAGCAAGGAAATTTCTTTGGAAATACTGAAAAATAGTCTAAAAGATTTCTGCCCTATGTATTTAATTATGCCAGGAATAGCCATTCGGACACATGTGACCCATCAAACCATCTTCTTGAGGATCAGCAACTACAGCAAAGCGGTCGGGGCCACTTCCATGTCCAGGGACAGGAAATTGTTGAAAGAAGTGTTTACGATGGAACGCAGAGCTGTCACTAAACATCACACCCGACAACGCACATCATGATGTGTCAAAAATAGCGTGTTGCCTGATTCGATCTGGGGGGAACTGGTTAAAAACAGTCACTACTCATCTGCAACATCAACCAAAATGCTAACAGCCACCATCTCTGAAGTATAGGATAACGATGGCTTTGCTGTCTTCCTTTGGGGAAGTGTTTTTTGGCATTTTCCCAGTTTTAATAGTCATGAATTCATTTTCCCAACAGGAAAAAAAGTCCTTATTTTACAAAGGTTCGAATTTAAGCAGTGCACACCACTATTTTGGACACTGAGCTTTGGACGAAGCGACCTCGCAGAGAGTCTCTGATTTCAGGCTGCTGACAAAGAGATGGTTCACGCTTTCTCATCCCCTCTCCAGGGGATGCTCACCCCGGGGGATCCTAACTGATGGGAGCAGTGTACCCCAGCATTTTTCTCTCCTCTGGCCAATTCCAGGAACTCTGGAGAAGGACATGGCTAGCACAGCTGGTGGGAAAACTATCACGTGGTCAAAATTTGAGATCAGATGCTTTTCTGATTTGCGTCTAACTGGGGCCAGCAAACTTATTTTCCTTTTGTTTCATGCATGCATTTGGTTTTATTTATTTATGCTCCCTGCCCCCAGATCTTGAACCTGGGACCCTGGTCTTTACATGGCCTGTGACACAGCCATGTGAGCCACAGGGGGGCACCAGCAAACTTCTTTCTGGAAAGAGCCAAGCAGCGAGGGTTACAGGCTGTGGCAGTCCCCAACTCCGCCATGTCGCACGAAAGCGGCCGAAACTACACACGGGTGAGTGAGCGGTGCTGTCTTCCAACACAAAGTTATTAACATAAATAAATAGTTTACCAACCCCTCCAAACTCCAGGTTTCCTAACTTAGTTCAAGAAGCTGAAGTGACCATCCAATCAGTCCCTGTAAATAGGTGGGGCGTTAACTGAACGCAGTTCCTCAGACTCCTTCCATCAGAGGGGACTCTTTGCACTGAAGGAAGGGAAGCCTATTAGTGTATTTATGGTTGAGGTTTAATAAGATGGTTTTCCCCCAGCTAAACTAAGAGTACCTGAAGGTTGAGAAATGAGTCTAATTTTAATACTAATCATGAAACTGTAGAAATAAAAGGCGCTTGGCACAGCCCTGTGGCCCAGTGGCTAAGGAGCAGGCCATGTAAAGCCCAAGGACCTGTGCTCAGGCTGGAGGGGGTGGGGGTGGGGGAAGGTGCTTGAAAGGCCCCTGCTGACTATGGAATAAATGAATGAATGCGATGAGCACCCTCCCTCCCCAGGCTGCTGTAAAACGATCTGGAGTGGCACCTCTTGGGAATCACTTGGGTCTGTCCAGACAGTTGCCACCCTGAATGGGATGACCTGTGTCCCATACTAATACACACGTAACTTCTAGAAGAATTTGTTCCTGCCTTGGGCAGGAACTTCTAGAAAATCTTTGTGGAAGATGTTAACACCAAGAATGATAGAGTAGGCCAAGCCAAAGCTGTCCCTTCTAGGTTTTTTAATTCCTCACAGTGACTATCTTTATGTGAAAAAAAGTTTGGGAATTGACCATGGTTTCGAGTCTGTAGCTCTTCCTTCACAGCCCCTAGGGCTCAACTAGCCTCTGAACCTGTTTTGCTTTCCCTCGGCTCAGTGAGGGCATTAAAGGGGCCACCTTGTCAGGAAACTCTCTCTTGCCTATTTTGACATAGTTCCAGTCTTCATGGCTCTCCACAAATGCAAAACATGGAAAAAGGTAGAAGTTGATAGGTGAAGCCCCGAGACAATCCACAGCCCAACCTCAGGGGGAGGCTCTGGGTGGATTCAAACAGTCACCCCGTCACCCCCAAAGGCAAGGGAGACATGCGCTGCTCTCCCAGAAAGAACCTGGGGTAGAGAAGTCAGGTCCTGGGGTAGAAGTCAGGTCAGAAGATGGACTTAAAACCATCCCAATAATTCAAGTACTTGGTTGTAATTTAATAAGATTTTGAATGCTTCATGAGATAACTAATTTGTAGGATGGCTATACCCCCTTGATTTTTAGGTAGGATATGCATGTACATGGGAATGCGAATACAAGCACAGAAAATATATACAGTATGCACATGTCTCCTTAAGAATATCTGGTTTTCTAAGCACATGGTAGCATTCATTGAAGGGAATTGTACTCCATGGTCAGCAATCAAAGCCTGGCATGCACAGGCCCATTGTCCTTTCACTGCCCCATGATACACAAACCAGGTCACAGGGATTTCTGCACAGAAGCCCATGGAAAGTGTAAAAATGAGAAGAAAGAAATGGCAGACAACAGACTAATTCCAAGGAGAAATCCCTGGAAGTTGCCCTCAGAAACCGAAAACTAGAACTTCTCTGAGGTCCCAGGTAGAGATCCCATGCTGGCCTCGACCACCCAGGAGGATGTGACCAGGACCATGCCTCAGAGCCCAAGAGACCCGCCGAGTGTGTAAGTGGGGATACTCACGCTGTCATTGCTTCCTTTGTTGTCCTCATACTTGGTTTCTATATGAATGGAGAATTTCGGCAGAAAGGAACACTATGGAAAAAAAAAATGTTTCATTAGCAAGACATGTTTCTCTCTTCCCTGCTTCAGGTGAACCCTGGCATGCTAAGCAGAAATATGAAGATACTCAGTTCACATCCAATTCAGACCAAAAAAAAAAACACCTTTGACAACAGGAACATAATTTCCTCCAGAAGTCAGATCCAAAGAATAACCAGCAATGAACAGCAAGTTGTCCTTCCTTTTCCAAAAGAAATGAGCTCTGTGACCCTGAACACGAGCTTCCATAAAAGCAAACTCCTGAAACAAAAGCAATTCCAGTCCTGGGGTGCTGACCTGTGGGGAGCAGCTGCCAGGGTTAAGACTGAGGGACCCAGTCTTAACCGGCATGAAAATACTCAGTTAAAGTTAGGGGGTGGTAGAGTAGAAGCTGAGGACCATAATACATTGCAATCAGACAGATCTGGCTTTGAATTTGGGGTTTCTGACTTGGTAGTTATGTGACTAGTCATTGAACTTCTCTGAACCCACATAGTAGTAAAGCAGGGATGATACTTATGGCTAGATAGTGACGGTGAGGGTTAGAGAAGCTCACTTATAGCTCTGGGCTCAGACCAGGCATTCCACCCAGGCTAGCATGACTGGAAGAGGCAGCTCTTTGTTTTTGCCCACGCAGAGAAGGAAACCCTAAATCCAACACAGCCTTAGTGTCCCTGTCTCAATGAGTCACATTCAACATGTTCAGGAGCTATGAAGGGTTAGCGGAGCTCGAGGAGAGGATTTTGATGGTATTCCATGTAACCTCCCTCCTGCAAACACTGACCTGGACATATGCTTTCTCGGCCACTAGAGCTGGACGGGATTAGAGACTAATGGGTAAATGACCCAGCAACTCCACGGGCACTCTAGGTGTTGGAGACATGATACTTGGGTTGACAGAATCACAGTCCCAAGAGGCTGGGTCATTTATTCATTCCTTTATTTATCCAACAAGCTAGTCCAAGTTCTAATGCATTGATTCCTTGGAGATGCCCTGCAAAGTGGGTCCTCCTAAGATCTGCCCTGCTTTAAAGATGCAGCGATGGAGGCACAGAGAAGTGAAGCATATGGCTTGTGATCACACAGCATAAAGTAGCGGAGTCAGGCTTGCAGCCTGGTGGCCTGCTCCCGGTGTCCCAGCCCCAACGGCTCTCACAGTGGGGTCTCTGCACCTGTAGCACCAGCAGCACCCTGGAACTTGTTAAAAATGCAACTTCTTGGGTCCCACCTCAGACCCACTGAGTCAGGAACTCTGGGGCCCGGATGTCTGTCTGATAACCCTTCAGAGGATGAGGGAGCTCACCCAGGGAAGCCAGCTAGTGACACCCCGCGAGGCGAGGACACGGAGTGTCATTGTCTCCAACCCTAAGTGCACAGGACTCATCCTGCCCCCAAGTGCTCATCCTGAAACCCCCCTGAGCCCAGCGGAGACCCCTGGTGGCATCTGCACAGGGATGGCTGCGCCACTGACCATTCTCCTGACGTCCCGGGACTGGGTGCACTCGGATTCATCTGTCTTAATCCGAGTGAAACAAGCAAGCGGAACCGTGACTAAGGAAACACGGAAACCATCAATCCCAGTAATTGCCTTTATGAGGAATGAAGCCTGTGATTACTCATTAACACCTTCTTTGCTGCCTCCTCTCAAACCTCTCACTGCACCCTGCTGCCCTCACACCAGTCCCGGAGGGTTCCAAGGAGGGGCTGCGCACTGCGGTCAAGACCCCGCGGGCTTGGCAAGCTTAGTGCTCCATGGCGGTGCCCTTGATCGACGTGTGAACTTGGGGAGCTGCACCTGCCGAGAGACCCTTCTAAAAATAGCAAGCTTTCAGGTAGACGGAAGTATCCTTTGGGACCCATAATTTACAGGAGGGTTGAGTGCACAGCACCAGGTGAGGTGAGGGCCAACCAGGGTGGGAACTGGGTCTGGGCGCACCTGAGTGGAACCCCCAGGGTTCTGTCGGTTGTACCTCTAAACTACTTAACAAAGGTCGAACGAATGAATTTTAGCTTTTGGGTATTAAGCCCGAATAAGGAATGCAAAACCCTCATGCAAATGAGCAGCGGCTGCTATTTTTGAGTTAAGAACTTAGGTTATTTTCAACTCAGGACGCGAACCTGCCAGAGGCCGGGAGAGCACCTGGCCTGGGCCAGGCGGCCGGGAGGACCCGGATCAGACAGGCCCTCTCCAGGCTGGTCTGCCTTTTCTCCTTCAGCAGCAGGCGGGGCTGATAAACACTTGGAATGGTTGATGGCTGGTCCTTGCAGCCCTAAAGTAGGTGGTTTCTTAAGTTAACATCAGAAGTATCTATAGTTGGGGGAGCATTTTCAGTGCTGATACGAAAATATGTCTGGCTAGCTCTCTGTTTTGAGATAAACCTCTGCCTCCCCCATGCTGGCGAGCTCCCCGCTGCCCCCAAATTCTGGCCCACTCATCCTAAAGGAGCCTCACCTGGTAAGCAACAACTTTTATTTCTCCCTCAGTTGCCCTCTTCCTCACTCACAGCTGATAGTTTGATTCATAATCTAATGAGGACACAGGCCAAGTCGCAGAAACACCTACGACTTCCCCTCCACTGCAAGTCATTCTCTTATGTCTTTAGCTGCTGCTGCTCCTTTGTGAATCAGAGTCACAAAGATGTGGCTTGTTTTATTCCCATGGAAAACACGATCACGAAAAGAGCTGTGACATAGGAGTCAGCAGTCCTGAGCACAAATCTGAGATGTCCTGACTTTGGTAAATCACTGTGCTGCTCCCAGCCTCAGTTTCCCCTTTAGAGAAGGTGTGGGCAAGCCTTCTCTGCTCTGTAGAAGTGCTGAGAGATCAGGGAAGTCATCCAAGTCAACTCCAGTGCAGTGTCTGGCACACACTGAAAAATGCTCCTAAGTCTCTTCTCTGGAAACTCGTGTCATTAATTATTTGCATCTCCTCCCTGCTTCCTGCCTGCAGCCTCAGAGTGGAATGAAACATGTCCTAGTCTTAAAAAACTAAGCAGCGTTGCGATCCCTCAGTAATGTTTCTTCCTCCATCTTCAGTCATACCAGTTCTCTTTGTCTTCACCAGCTCGTTGTCTCTGCTTTTCCATCTCCCCATCTCTGCTCAACCAGTGCAATATGGTATGAAAATGGCCAAGTCTCAGTTTTTTCAAACCATCACACCCTGTAGAATTTTCTACCCTGTTCCATATGACTGAGCAACAACTCCTTCCTAAATAGCAGTTACTGCTCAGCCTTCTTCTTCCCTGTCCCACCCCTTCAATGTGAGTGGTCCCCTGAAAATGATCACTTCCTGTCCCCTGTGCTATTTTCTTCCTCCAAACCCTCTCCCCTGGGATCTCATCTGCTCCTGACTTTTCCATGAGTATCATTTAGGGATACCTTGCAAATGGATATCTCTAACCCCTACTACTCTCTCAACTGGCCATGCCCAACATGGGTCCCACAGGTACCCCCATTTCCAAGATCCACACTGAATTTGGATTTTTCCTGCACCGTGTTAGTTCCCTAGAGTGTTGTAACAAAAACACATGGTGACTGAGAACAATGAAAATTTATCCCGCACATTTCTAGAAGCTTTAAATCTGAGAGGAAGGTGACAGCAATGTCACTTGGAAGACTCTGGAGAAGAATCCATCATTGCCTCTTCTAACACCTGGCAGCCTCAAGTTACTCCTTGGTTTGGGGCTGCGTAGCTCTAACTCTGCCTCTGTCTTCACTTCCTCACCTTCTCTCTGTAGCTGTATTGTCTCCTAATAAGTTACCATTGATGGGATTTTGGCCCACTCTAAATCTAGTGCAATTTACCTTGAGGTCCTTAACTAATGTCATCTGCAGAGACCCTATTTTCAAGTAAGTCCACATTCTGAGTTTCCAGTGGACATGAATGTTTAGGGGACACGATTCAATCCATGACATTCACCCAGTGAACCCCAAATCCCATTGACTCAGCTCTCCTCCTTAAGGGGGTGACCCGGAATCTCCTACATGTGGCCCTAATGTTCTTCTTGGTTCTGCTCTGCATTCACCCCTCAGAACAGTGACAGATGACTGCTCCCCTTCCCTGGAATACTTTTCTCTGCCATGGGACATTTTTGCCCACAGATCTCTCAGCCTGAAATTCCCTGTCTAAATCTTATCCAAACACCAACCTTCCATTCCACTTCTGAATGATGGATGATTCCACATGTTTTCACTCCACTTATCTCCTTTCCCATCATCACAACTAACTATGTATGTGACTCACCAGCCAGCTGGTCAGCTCCAATGCTATGCCAACAGGGCCTTCCTCCTCTCCATTCACGGCCACTAGGAATGGCTCAAGTCACAGTCACCACAATTATTCAAGCGCGAAAGCATCTCCTTTAGTTTAAGGTTGCTCAGATCTGCTCTCTGTAACTCAGGGCTTTGTCCCAGCTAAGGCATATACCACCTCCCCTAGTCATTCTCAGATATCCAGGGAGAGAAGGAGCACACCCTCTTCTAATTCCTGCACTTTTTGAAAATATGTGTAGCCCGTAGAGATACTGACACATTTCCTTGGGTGAGGAGGATTCCATATCACCAAGGGAACTGTCAGGGGCGTGGAAGTGGGAAAAACATGGGAAGCCCTGATCTAAGCAAACTGGAGCATGATGTAAGAAGAGAGACATTGGCTAAAACTGAAGATGTTGAAGGGAGTCTCAAGATTCCTTTGCTCCCTGGGGCAGTCATTGGGTCTCCTTGAACATGTCCGGGTCCACTGGGCCCACAACACGCAGGAAAGACTAATCGATGGTAGACAGACTTCTAAGATAGCCTCCACAATTCCCAGCCCCTGACATACACCTCTTGTATAATGCCTCCCCTTAAAATGTGGGCAAGACCTGAGAATATGATGGGGTAGCTCTGATTAGGTTAGTGGGGCAGATCAGATTATGCTGCATCATATGAGACTTCCTTCTAGAAGCACAGATTCTCTCACTGGCTTTGACAAAGGGAGTTGCCAAGTGGTGAGAGGGCCATGTTGCTAGAACCTGAGCCTTTAGGAGCGCGAGTGGCCCCTGGAGGCCCGACAATGAGAAAATTGAACTTCAGTTCTACAATCGCAAGGAACAGAATCCAGCCAACAACCAGCGAGCTTAGAAGAAGCCCTTGGGCCTCAGATTAAACTAGAGTTTTGGTGGACACCTCGATTTCCACTGGGAGAGGATTCTGAGCCAAAACCCAACTAACCTGGACTCCAAGAAGAGCCCCGAGATAATCAATGTGTGTCAGTCTCTAAGATGGTGGGAAATTTGTTACACACAGTAGAAAACCAATACAACACCAGACCTCAAGAATCCAACCACTGCTTTCCTGCCACTCGGTTCTCACCTGAGCAAAGCATCACTCACCCTGAGGTTTGAACCTGCCCAGGGAAATGAAGCTTCTGTATCCTAACTCAGTAGTTCCACCTCCATGTCATCTGCTTTCTCAGGGGGCACCATTTATTGCTCAGGGTAATATTTTCTAATGGATGTCACCAAGCTTGTCAGTAGCTTGCATTCAGATGAAACTATGTGCACCAGCCAGAGAGAGGCAGCATGGTGCTTCCCTAAAAAGAACACAGGTTTCGAGGGAAACAGACCTTAGTTTAAACCCTAGTTTCTTTTCTCACAAACCACGTGACTTTGGGCAAATTCCTATCCCTCCGAGCTTCTGTTTGCTCATCTATAAAACAGAGACAACGTTAACCTAACAGCTGGGGCAGGTGGGGGAGGGCAAGATTAAAGGAGACAATGAATGACGGAGGCCAGGCGTGTCTGGTGGAACAGGTGCAGGAGAAATGTTGCCCCATCTTGCACTGATCACTATGAAACTCCCAGCCGTCTAAAGGGGAAGAAACTAGAACTGGGGTGGGCAAATCCTGTCTGTGCAAAGAGGACCAGGGTCTGTGGGCTTGCTGGCGCGGTGGTGCCAGGAAGACACCTGACAGATCAGTGCCATGACTCGCACAGGGTTGAGTCACGGGGCAGGCTGGGCTCCTCCCATCTCGCTCAGACCTGACCTGCAGCGCTCTGAGGTATGTCTGTCCTGCAGGTCTGTCCTCTCCCAGAAGTCCCAACAGCTCCTCTCCCTGCACAGGACACTCCCTCTCACCTCTTCTAGGCTTTTCCTAGACCCTCCCCTGCCAACTTCATGCTGGGGAAACAAGCAAGTCTCCCAGACAGTCATGCACTTCTTCTTTCCTCCACTGAAGGGTTTTATTCCTGCTGGTCTCTGCAGCCTTAGTACAAAACCCCTGGCAGAGATGTCAAGAAATCGCCACAAAGAACAGCAATCAGGAGTCTCTGGGGTCACAGCAGCTGGCCCTGCTTACAGGTGGAGGGTGGGGCAGTGGTCTGGAGGCAGCGGGATGCAGCAGAGGGAAGGAAGATGAATGCCCTCCTCCTTGCAGCTAAGAGCGTCATCTCAGCCTCCCCCAGCTCTCTCTCTTCCTTGGGCCCACTCCAGATCTAGGGTCTTTTCTCTAGTGATCTCTTGCTCCTTGACTAGAAGTGGACCTTGGCCAAGAAAATCCAATACAAATACCCTTTATTACATCCAGATTTTGTTTTGTCCCTAACCCAATGGCATCCACTGGCATGGACCTCGTGATAAACCCATCTCGGGGTACCAGTGAAATCTCTAGTACCTCAAAGCCCATGTGCAGAAAAGCAAGGTTTCTTTGTGGAACATTGAAATGCATGTGTTTGTATCTCTGGGGAGTGGTGAGGGAGTCTGCAGTCGGGAAGAAGAATGCCAGGAATGAAAAAGAAGTACCTGGGCTCCTGTAAGAATCATTTCCAGATACCAGCCTGCCCATGTCGGGAAGCAAGCAGCATATGCAAAATGCAGGGCAGAGCCGAATTTTCAATTCACTACAGACACGCTCAGGAAAAATGAAAGAGCTATTTTTAGCTCGGTGATTGATTAGGGTTGCTATGGCAATAAGAAACACTTAGGAGAACAAAACCAAACATAAGCACATTTTAAAGAGAAAGGGGCAGATGCACTGGGAATTGCAATCGCTTCTGGGGGATGTTGGACACCCAGTTCTTTCCACACCTGCACAGAAGCATTGCACTGGCAAAGTTCTGGAAGAGGTGCGCCATTCACTTTGCAGGTCATTATTCTTGTCTTCAGAGGGTACGATTCCTCCCAGCACACCACGCAGGATAAAAACTGTAAGCTGAAGGGGATTAATCCTGTCCTATACCAGCTGACAAAGTCAAACAAAACCCACATTCTCTAGACTAGACCGTTTCTAAAACTCGCATATGATGCCTCCTCTGGTGGGGTCGTTGAAGGCAGATCCTAGGCCCCTGTCCTGATGACGTGCTTCCAGACAGTCGGTGAAGTCCACTCTACCCCCAGGATTTGATTTTTCTTTGCTTTTGAAAAACAGCTTTGGTCACATCCCAGATTCATAACCCATTTCCAGTCTACAGTTCAGTGGGCCTTCGCATATTCATGGAATGGTGCGATCAACCCCATAATCTAATTATAGAACATTTTTATCACCCCCAAAGAAGCCTGGTGTCCGTTAGCAGTCACTCCCCGTTCTCTCTCCCCGCCCTAAGCCCGTCTTCTGTCTCTTCTGCACGTTTCATTGAAAAGGAATCAAATAATATGTGGTCTTTTGTGTTTGGAATTTCTCACTGAGCATCTTTTCCATGGGAGAAAAGGATTCTATTGTATGGATAGACTACATTTAATTACCCATTCTTCAGTTGAGGGACATTTGTTTCTACTCTTTGGCTGTGATGAATAATGCTGCCACAGATGTTCTCGTAGAAGTTTTGTGTGGAGATGCATTTTCACTTATTTGGGGCATATACCAGAATGGATCAGCTGGGTCATAGGGTAAGACTACGTCTACCTTTTGGGGAGCCGCTCTAGGTCTTTGCAAAGGAATGCACCATTTTCCCTTTCCACCAGCAGTGAATGAGGGTTCCACATCCATGCCAACACTTATTACTGTCAGGTTTTCTTAACTCTAGGAAGTTTTGGAACAACTTTGAACCAAACTGATGATCCAAGGTAAACACAGCCACTGTTCTCCATGTCCAGTCTGGGACAGATAGACAGGACTTGCCACCCAGGTAATAATGACAGTAGTATTGATACTACATTGACTATTAGCAGGCCCTCTTCCAAGCATCTGATAGATAATAATTCATCTGCTAATTCATGAACCCTCATACAATTATATGAAAGATGGACTGTTATTACTCTCACTTTTCAGATAAAGAAACGACAGCACAGAAAATTTGAGTGGTAGGCCCCAAGTCATACATTTCCATGATGGATCTGGGATTCAGCCCTGGCTGCTGAGCTCTGAGGTTCATGCTTGTGACCCCAGGTCCTGCTGCCTCTTGAGTATTGGAAAAAACCTAGGCTGTCAAAGAGGTGAGAACTCAGCAGGGACAATGGTGACCAAGGCATAAGCTTTGCTTCTCAGTATGTCCTATGGTCACTGAGAGCAGAGAAAGTATGTGTATGTGGCATCTATCAAATGGCAAGGCCAAAGAAGGAAAAACAAGCAGCACCCTGGCACACCTCAGTGGCTTAGTGGTTAAGTCTGCGGCCTCAAGTTGGTGCAGTCCACATACATCCCAGGGACCCAGTTTCATGTCCCAGGTTCAGGGGAACTATCAAAATAACTAAATAAATCAGTAAAGTACTTTTGCCTCTCTCTCCCTGCCTGCCTGCCTAATGGCCTTCATGCCTGCCTACACCTTTCCTTTCAAAAACAAACAAACAAAAAAGAACTATTACTCCAAAGATAAATTGAGGAAACAATTATTCATTTAAACCTGTGTTCACAGTAGGATTCATTGAAATACTAAAATAGCTTAGTTCCTTTAAGTTACAGTCATTTTCCAAATTGAATTTCAATATTATGGCTCAGGTTAATTCCTGCTGTTGAAGTGCTTTTAAAAACCCTGCTCAGAACTCCAGGAAGAGCATAAATTCTCAGGTGGGAAAAAATATCTCAGAGGAACAACGGTTCGTTACTGGCCCGCTGCTCCTGTAAGGTCATGATGGAAAGTCGGTGCTCACCAGCGGAATGCTGGTTAAGTGCACTGGGGCGGACTTTAAAGCTATTACAAAAGTAAAATGGAAAACAGGGTGATCGCTTTTTCTTTTTTTAAAGTATGTTAGCATGTGCACAGAGAAGATGGAAGAATAGAGACCAAAATATTGTCATGGAGGAGAGCAGTGGAAATTATGGGGCCCTTTTAAGGGCTTTGCATTTTTATAATGCTTAGATTTTACAATAAACACTTACTTTTTCAGTAAGCAGAAAAAAACTTCAAATCCAATGTAAAAAGTGAATAACCACATGAGTGATCTCCCCAAGTAACAATATTATCTTTATCAGAAGTCACAAGATGTGGCAAAATTTCTTTTAATTCTAGTCCACTGTAACTTCTAGAGGAGTAAATTACAAAGAGGGAGGAGTACATCCAGTGTGGGAATTGCTACTTTGTTTCCTGTCTCCTACAGCACACTCATTCACGGAGTTTTAGAATGAGGTAAGATTTAAGAGGTGATATAGTTGGGTAGCTCCAACCCCTTTTTAAATGGCATCGGGATTCTTTCTCTGAATAAAATGTTATTAAGGGACATGGTGCCCAGTGAGGCAGATCTCTGGAAACTCCTGGACCAAGAGGACAGTTTGGAAACCAATGGTGGAGCCCTCAACTCAGTGCTCTATTCCTGGTGACCTGCCAGAGTCCTTCCATGTTTGAGAGCAACATTTTACAAGGAGGCTCGGGATGAAGAAACTGAAATAGAAGCTGGTTTGGGGTCGATGACGTATTTATGGGCTTTGAAAAGATCATTTCCTTTAAGCTTTTCCTGGAACTGGGAGCATTCCTCTCTGGGCCTCCTGTGGTCATTCTATGCAACAGGTGCTCCCTGCTAGAGCAAACATGAAGCTATATATCCACTTGCCCTTTTCCCTAATGGAATTCCCCCGAAGATATTGATTCTCTGGGACTGTATTCTATCTGATCATACTAAATGTGTTCCAAGTGCAGGCAGGGAATTTTAACTTGAGATGGGACCATGACTAAAACTGGATTTGCAAACGTTTCCACCTCTCAGCAACAGGAGGCTTACATCCAGAATGTTCCACCATATTAGTAAGCTCAAGCTTAGAGTTTAGGATTTATTATCTTCTAGGAATCTGGGGCTGGAGCCCAGGGTATCTGTAAAATAGATGACCGTGGGAGGTGACTCTGTAGGTAAAGGAAGTTGGTAGACACCTACTAGATCTTAAGTACTTTTTAAAATTCTTCATCAGGAATTTTTTAAAATAAATTTGTATTGAGACAACATTAGTTTATAACATTATATAAGTTTCAGGGGGTGTAGTGTTATATTGGTGTGTGTATACTACATCATGATCACTGCCTAGAATCTACTTTCTGTCCCTCATCATACAATTGACCCCTTTACCTGTGTCACCCATCACCCAATCATCAGGAAATTTTCATCTTTCTGCTTAGAAAATTCACCCCATAGTTGGGAGGTAACATGTATAAACTTCTCTTTTGTGTATGGAAGATCAACTATATATATATATATATATTAGCAAAGATATTTGGGGTGACCTTTTCTTTTCTGGGTTCTGACCACCAGCTATGACTTTATCCATAGACAGGATGGGTAGTAACGGTAACAGGGTAGTTGGAAAATTATTGCAAAGAAGATAATCCCAGAAATGTAAGAAGTGGTGCTTAAGTGGAGGGGGTGGGATGGGAAGAATTTTAAAGCAAAGAGAAAGAGAAAAGAAATCGTATGTACATAATAAGAGGTGAGAATGAATCAGTGTATTCCCAAAAATAGGCTTCAGAAGAAAACAGTGTCCATGAGCGAGGGATCGGATGGGAGTGGGGGGGACAAGAGAAAGGGGGTTCATGGAAAATGGAGCATGGAAATGCAGCTGCAAAACTGCTGTTGTGTTTCAGTCCCCAGGGAGGAAATGAACAGCCGCCTGCAGGCTGCTTTCCTTCAGCCTGCACCTTACACTCGGGCTCTGCTCATTCATTAGTTCTTTCATTGATGGAGCCTCTTCCTGTCCTCCGACAGGCTGAGTAACAGCAACTCACGGGAGAAGCCAGGCCAGGAGGATGAGGGAGCGAATGCATGAATCAGAGTATGTCTTCTCTTTGGGCCTGGTCTGCTACTGGTACTTCTATGAAAATTAAACAGGAAACTAAATTCAGACTCATACAATCTACAATCTAGGGCTGGACCTGTTGAGACAGAAATAAGCAGAGGATGCTTGTGAATACTGAGAGCTACACACAAGAAACGCAATACAAGGATTTAAAGAGACAGGCAGAATACATCAAAGAGTCAAGAACTGCATTTGTAAATCAGAGAAGTGGGAACCAATCAGACTGACTTCTAGAACAGAAGTAAAACTAGGATATGGCCAGGAAGAAAACCTTCAGATTCCAAGTCTTGTTGGTTAAAAACTCTAAGAATCATCCCTCTTAACTAATTGGGCAAATTCCTCACTTAAATATTTACTAATTCAGAATATCTTAGTGATTAGGAAAGTAAAAAGACAAGGGATCTTTGCAGAACTGAGGTCACCAAAAGGGAATGGGGCAGGTTGGGGCAAATGGTGGCGGAGTCCACTGGACAATGGGGAAGAACACTTGCTGATGTGGTGGATGGCATGCTGTGCTGAAACATATCTAAGAAATGGGAAACCTACACATAGGAAATTATTCTAATGTGTAGAATAATTACTACAACAAAAAAAAGGCATGGGATCAATTTCACATTTGCCTTATTTAATCACTGAAATTTCTATTTTAGTGTACTGAGTTGCATATACTTTATTGTATGTTTACAGAAAGAATTTTGCCCCACAGAAATCTTTCTAGGGCACACCCTTGTGGCTCAGGTGACTGCGATCTGGCATGTAGACCACATACAACCCAAGGACCTGTGTTCGAGATCTAGGACTGAGTGAAAAACAAAATGAATGACTAAATAAAGACGTTTCTTCCTCCTCTCCCTTCCTTCTTTCCTCTCTTAAAAAAAAGGAAAGAAAAGAAATCTTTCTAGTTACATTTCCCTGCTTTCATCAATGACTGGAACTGAACACAACTCCACAGGCATTAATAAATTATAGAAGTGAAATCCAATTTTCAATGACACAAATGGAGATCAGGAAAAAAGGTAAAGAGAATTTCCCAGTGAAATCTTCTATTGAAAATAGCTTCAAACAAATGCTTTTTTTCCCTCCAATGATGGCCCTCTAAAAAGTTATTCTGAGTGGTGTTTTAAAAATGTAAGCTACTGAAAAACGTTATGGTAGAGAAGCATATCTTATCTTTTGCTCTCTGTCCCCCAAATGGTTGCATTAATTTCCTTTGAAGCCTAAAGAAGAGCTTGGGAACATTAGTGCAAATGAAAATGGGAGAAATTGGACCATCGCTGGTTGTTCCAAGACTGCTGAGATATGGGGACAAATTGCAGACAAGGACCATGGCACGTCTGTGTAACTGGTTCACTCTTCAGTTCCTTTCCTAAACTGAAATAAATCAGCAATATGCATAAGCTCACTGTCACTCCAGTGCCTGGCTGCTTTTGCTGTATAGTTTAACAGAACTGACTTTAATCGAAAAGGTTCTTAGAGATTCAAGTTTCCACCTGATTCTTTTTTTTTGTTTGTGCACACTGGTTGCTCCCTCACTCTCCCCGGGGCTCCTGGAATTTTTAGGGTGTACAGGGGACGGCTCCCAGGGTGTATTAGTCTGCTAGGCCACCAGGGCATGCCCACATCACCTGATGCTTCAAAACAAAACATTATTGAAGTTCTTTAAAAAAAAAAAAGCAAACTCTGGGTGTGCCGTGGTGGTTCAGGCAGCTGAGATTCTGGAGTTGTGGACCATATAAAGCCCAAGGACAGGGGTCTGAGATTGGGCCCGAGGAAATAACCAAAAATTAGATAAAGATGCATCTTTCTTCTCTCCCTGCCTTCCTTCTTTTCCTTAAAAAAAAAAAAAAAAGGAAGGAAGGAAGAAAGAAAGAGAACTGGTCCACTGGCTTTTTCAATGAGCACATGTGACTGATCTAGAGAGAAGCTTTTGGAATTCCTCTCTGTTTTAAAGGACTAGACTTGCAGAATCCAAGGTCTGTTGGACAAATAAGGCTGTGAGGTACTGGGTACTACAGTTCCCTTTTGGAGATTCATGATGTACTTAAGAAAAGTAAAGGCCCTTACAAGCCCTGTGATAACAGGACCTCAACCCTCTGAGCAGCATCTTAATCATCGTTGTAATGGCACTGGACTACTTCCATCTCAATGCTCTTGAGCCCTACGATTTTTGAACTTGATCATTCTATCTATGATACCAGTCCAGCCATGACCAATGTGTCCCCTCCAACCATCTTGGATGGGAGCTTTGGTTTCAGGCCACAGCCCAATTGCTGTCTTGCTCGCCAGCGCCCCCAACTGGAGGACTGCCTCTGTCCTGGTCTCCAATGGATCCCAGCTCATAAGACACCATTTCTAAACAAAGGGCACTCCCCTTTGCACCACACTCCTCCAATTCTGTACTCAACTGGACATCCAGGGTTATCTGTGACAGAGCTATCAAAGTTGCTTCCTAACCATCCACCCCCCTCACCACCCCTGTCTCCATGACCCCAAAGAAGGAACACTTGGGCACCTTCACTCTCTTCGCTCACGTAGTAGTTGACGTGGGCAGATTCTCCTCTGATTTCCTTCCAAACAAGGTTGATCCTAGAATTCTGGTATAATGTCTCTTTCCTGGACTAGTACCTATTTCCTGCTTAAGTAATTTAGGGGTTTCTACGCCCCTTGGCTGGGACTGAGTGGGAGGTGGAGGAGGGAGTGAAGAGGGGTCTGAGAGGAGCGGAGGCATCAGCCGGTACAGACAGTAAGTACCTCGCAGCCCTTGCAGTTACCTGGGCAGCAGGACCCAGGCTGAGAGTGAAATTTGCCTCCAGGACAGTTAGCTGCTTTCAGAAAAACACCTCAATCTCCCTATTGCCACTTTGTCAGCTACAATTTACTTTTTCTATCTCCTTCAACTGAATAATTAAAGTGCTGGGGAACACCGGACAACCTACTACTACTACCTTTGCTCCTTGGGTACCAGGCAGCCATGCTCCCCATTTGTCATTGCTTCCTCTGTGGATTCTTATTAAAAGATATTTTGGTGGAGCAGGATGGTCACAGAATCAAATATATATATATACATATATATATATATATATATATATAGCGCAAGTCTATGTTCTAGGTCACTGCTATCGACTTCCTACAGCGTAAGTTTTCAGGTTCTCATAAACGAGAAGAAAATGCTTTTTTTCCCTTCATTACGATGGAGGCTGAATGCATGCTACTGAGCTATGTTCATATTCCAGCGCAGCCTTTTTTTAGCCCTAGAAAAACAAAATCAGCGACTTTGGAAGGCAGCCAGTCTCCTGGGGGAATCTTCCTTTGTGACTCTACCAACTTCACATGAACCGGCAGGTTTGCAAGAACTGCTTAGATGGTCTGGAAAATTGTCGCCATGCTGTTCTTTGTTTAGCGGATAATGAAGATTTTTCCTAGAACCAAGCTAAAGATATTTTTTCCACTTCCTGTGCAAATGGCATTTCCACATAATCCTAAACACACACAGACACTCACAGAGATGAAAAAACTTTTATGGCTTGATAACTGTGATAATGTGGAAACCCTGGATGACCTTAAATAAAAAGTCTTTTTGGCTGGATGTTGTCACACAAGGGGGCAGCAGGAGGTCTCAGTAGCAGGTTGGATTGTCAGATACCAGATGCTAATCCCATGAAAAGAGACACCTGTTTAGAGTATTAAGCGCCCCTCTCCCTGCCCTGAGGGAAGGGCGTGGCAACCACCCCACCTGGGATTTTGGCACTGGGAAAGTTTGGCTTCTGTACACAGATGGAAAAGATGGGCCTTGGGATGACATCAAAAAGAAGTATTTAGGACAGAAGGATGGGGTGACAGAGAGGCCAGCAAGAAGGCATTTCAAACAGGAAAAAGATACAGACAATTGAAAGCATCTGTCATAAATTCTGGGAGCAGACTCTTCTACCCTGGCTGTGGTGGGCTGAGAGCAAGGCTGGGTTAAGAGTCAAGGGCCTGGGGGTCGGTGGGGGACGGAGCAGTTTCAAAATGAGCTCTGTGGCCTGGGGGAGTGCACCTGTAGCCAGAGAGAGAAAAACCCGGGTCTCTACTCACTGGGGAGATGGAAAGAAAAGCTGTCCTATATTTAGGATGGAAAATACAAGTGTACTAGAAAGGAACAATGTTATTTTCCTATGGAGAATTAAATCTAGACCTGGCCTGACCTCAACACTGCTATGATCTGGCCTCCACATGTCCTGGCAGCTAGGATTGGTGCCATCACTTGTCAAGCCCACTGGGCCTGAAATAAGCATGCTGTGGACTGATAATGTCTCCTCCACACCCACCCCAATTCATATGTTGAGGCCAATCCCCCACCCCCACTATCCTGCCCCAAAGTGATGGTATTTGGATGGGATCTTTAGGAAGGGATTAGGTTTAGATGAGCTCATGTGGGTGGGGCCCTCACAATGGGATTGACTCTTTAGGAAAGCTTTCTCTCTCTCCTCTCCCCTCAGCCTTCTCCCCTCTCTCTCTCTGCCTCCTTACTCTGTCTCTGTTCTGCAAAGACAAAGTAAGAAGATGGCTGGCTGCACACCAAGCAGTGGGCCCTCACTAGGGACTGAACCAGTCCAAACCTTGGTCTTGGTCTTCCAGCCTCTAAGACTTCAAGAAATAAATGTCTGTTGCTTGAGCCACCCAGTCCGTGGTGTTTTGTTATGCAGTCAGAGCTAAAATGGAACAAGCATCTGAAGGCAGGAGTTCTACAATCCCAAACTCAAATCCCACCTTCTCCAAGATATCTTCCCAAACTTCTCAAAGCAGGAGTCTAATCTTCCTTCCTCAGCCCGCTGTGTACTCAGCACATATCTTCCTCGAAATACTGACAGTTATGTCTTCATCTGCTCTCACCTGACCCACCTCTGCCCTTTTCACCTGCTTCACACTGCAGTCCCTTGGTCCACTTCTGTGGCTCTGTTCTCACAACCTGATTTCTGGACTGGGGTCTGCAAGGCCAGTTTGGCCCACAGCCGCCTTTTTCCTTTCAGAGTGGCCAGAGAAAATAAGAGATGGACAGTGTTTTGGTTTGTCTATCCCACGCAATATTCGGGCCATACGCATCCTAAAACTATCAGCTATTATCGAAAACACACATTTAAGAGCATATTCTGTAGTGTGTGACTTGTGAAAGCTGACAATGCTATCTCCCCAGCACTTCATGATCAAGAAATTTTGGTAAGACGGCTGTGCCCTGCTCTTGCCTGTACCCCTTTATTGAAGACTATCACCCTGACCTTGGAGCTCAAGATCCCAATCCGGAGGTTAGCACCCTTCCTTCCCCATTGCCATTTGCTCACCTGCCTGGATCCCTCAGTTCCATTCTACCTGCGGTCTGTCCTATCCGCTTCAGTGTTCACCCAGCATTCACCCAGCATTCACCCAGCACAGTGGGCGGGTCCGGCCTCTCTGGACCGGAGAGGTGGCCTGTCCTATCTTGCCTCTAGAAAACTCCATGACCTGCTGTCGTTGACTCCCAGTTTTTGACTAGAACGTTTAGCTACTTCCTGCCAGATTCTGATTCCCCAAGGGGCAAGGGCTCTTGCTCAATAAAGCTTTCTAGCACCATGCTTTCCACCTTGCTTTGTGCTTAATAAAATGACTAGTAACCATAAATAAAAGAGAGGATGTACCCTGCCCCATCCCAGATATATCTTGAAGTTCAAACCCCAGTTCTTCAAAAAATAATCTTGCTTGGAATGAGGATTGTTACAGATATGATTAATTTGACTGAAGGAGGGTGAGCCTTAATCTAACATGACTGCTGTCCTTATCAGAAGGAGAGACACAGCGAGGAGACTGTCACTGGAGACAGAGACACCCAGACACAGATCTGAGAGGTCCCAGTGAGGCGGCTGCCAGCCGAGGAATGTCCGAGCAGCAAAAGCTAGAAGGAGGGAGGAAGGGCTCGCTCTGAGGAAATGTGGCCCTGCCCACAACATGACTCAGACTTTCAGCCCTAGGACCTGGCAGGCAGTACATGTCTGTTGTTTGAAACCTCCTACCTGGTGACACTGGGTCCTGGCAGCTTTTGGAAACTGCCCCGCAGGATGAGGGAGGAACTGGAGGAATCCCCACACCACACACCACCGAGGAGAGATGGATTAAGACTTCAGAGTCATGCAGAAGTAAATGAGCGTGTATTTGATTTAGACAACTACCATTTCTTTCTCCAAAAATTCTCAAGCAGAAATAAAGTTATACATGTCCTTCAGATGTCTGAACTGTGTGATTCGAATAGTGGGTGAAAGTAAAGGCTACAGGCGTGTCAGGAATACTCTGTGGCTGCACAGAGATGGGCACAGGAGACACAGGCCTCCAGGAACAGAGGCTCCGGCCTGAGAAATGACCCCAGATGTGCCTGAGGGTGGTGTCCCCGTGGGAAGGGCTTCCTCAAGAGCCACTGTTTCCGTTGTTCAGACCCTCAGTATTTAATACATATTCTTAAAAATGAACCTAGGTGTGCCCTGGTGTGTGACACAGTCCACATACAACCCAAGGACCTGAGTTCACGTCTTGGGGCTGGTGGAAACAACCAAGATGAACAACTAAATCAAAATAAATAAAATGTTCCTTTCTCCTCTCTCTTCCTGCCTGCCAGCCTACTTGCCTTCATTCCTGCGTGCTTCCTTCCTCTTAAAAAAAAAAAAAAGAACACAAAATTATTAAACATTTTTCAGACTGCATTTCTCTTTGACTCTCCCCATATTTCACAGTCCTATCATGAGCTTAAGGAAACAAGTACCATCAGGATAGGTCAAGTCAAGGTGACCTAATTCTAAGACTCACCAAGCCAAAAACTGCCTTTGCGTAGTTATAGGAAGAATTCTCTTGTCCTTGTCACTACTGATCATATTTCACATGAAAAGTTCAAACTCAATCCTTTGCAGAAGAAGGAAATGGAAGAGGACCAGATATAGATAAAACCCAGTAATATCCCAGCAATTAGTACCTTCCAGTCCACGTGGAAGGGCTCTATGATATGTCCGCGCTTATCCACCCACAGGGCTTTCATTTTAGGGATGACAGCTTCCAGCATCGCATAATAAGTCAGAATGAACCTATACTGAGCATTTACCATGCACCAAGCACTAGGCTGACATTTCCTGCAGGTTCTTGAATATCGCCCCCACACCCCGCTTAGGAAATACTTTTCACATTTTCTTCACTTACATATGAGAACATGGAAGCTTAATGGGAAGTAATTTGCACAACAGCTAATGGAAGCTTCTGAAGTCTTCCTCTTGAAAACCGTTCAGTTGCTAGAAGCACTGGAACCAGGTGCAGCATTGGGGTGGGGGACCCTGTAATGCCCGCATTAAATACATTAGACCAGGGGTTGACAAACTACTAGCTAGGGGACCAAATTGCCTGCCGTCTGGACAAATAAGGCCACGCCAATATCTTCACCTCTTGTCTGTGGTTGCTTTTGCACTGTTTAACCCACAAGATGGAAAATATTTACTCTAAGATCCTTACAGAAAAAGTCTGCTATGTTAGACCATAGGATTCTTCTGACAGCTCTATGAATGAGGAAAGAGCCTAATCTTAGCGATGAAGCAATTTAGGTTCAGAGAAGTGAAGTTCTGTATTCTAGAGCAGTGACTCTCTAACTTCTAAAGGTAAAATGTGTATTTTGCGCCAGAATTGCGCTTTGGGGCGGGTTGGGGGGTTGCTGTCATTCCACAAAAGAAAAAGTACTTGAATACCCACAAATGAGGGGTGTTGTTACCAATAGCCCTTTAAGTAAAATACATTTCATGAAAAACTTCGACGATCAGTCTGTTTTTGAAAATTTTGCAGAGGGTAGGCGAGAGCATAGATGAGCCTGAGTTCCAGAGCTGACCACTGGGGGTCACTTACTTAAAAACTCTCACCACCAAGTGGAGAATCAGAGGACACGCAAGCATTGCTGACTCCAAAGTTGGGACAAGTCTAGTGAAGCCGTGTGATGACACAGTCATCTATGATTCATGCATTGTTTCTGTCATTCAGTCGACGCCAGTGAATCACTCCCATCCATGCCCTTCCACTCTCTCTTTCTCTCTTTCCTTTGGCTATTTTGATTCAGACCAAAATCTCAACTCCCTCACAGCTCAGTTGACCATATTCTTGTGAAGACAACATGACCTGTCAGCTGCTGCAGGAAATGTAAAAAGTAAAAAGACCACAAAACACAAAGATAGGATAAGGTTCTCCCCACTCCTTTTTAGTTGCAGAAACAACTCTTAGGCCTCCAAGACTGTCTGATCAGGAGCTCTGAGCCCTCCCAGTTGCAAGGTTCGCCAATGAAGCCACAGCTTGTAAGTACGAGCCCCTCCTTCCAGGCATAACTACCACCATCTCTGCAATACCACCTTCCCAAAACCCGCTCTCCTATTACAGTGAACCATCTCGAGTAGAGCAGTCCAGCTACTTAAGAATATACGCACAAGTTAATTATGCAAAGTGACTATCAAGGCATTTTAAATCAGCTTTCATGTTCTTGAACAAATGAGCCAGCATTCAAGTTACTGCATTATATATAACTATGTAATAGTCTACATTTATATTTCTGATTCTGAATTATTCCTCTTTTTTTTCTTTATTACATTGATAAGATGAGAAGTACAGGGAAGCTCCAGTGATTCCACTGATCTCAGGCTGAATATATAAAAATGATTAAATGGAACTTACTGTGTATTCTGGTCCCAGATGTTCATTTGGAAAAGAGGGAAAAGGAAAAAAAAAAGACAAAATTATTATTTAGGCCATGTGTACATACAATAAAAAACCACAGAACTAACAAACACTAGTAAATTATATTAAAAATGTGGTAAAGCTTCTGAAAGCTTCCGAAAATTCAACTTTCATAAATACTGAATGTCTCCATCTCTGCTCTTTCATGAGATATTTCTGTGGTTGGGCAGATAGGGGCTGTAAGACAAGATTCAATTAGCCTATAGGTTTGTGGCTAATTAAAACTCAAAGAGTTGGCATTATAAAAGCAGAATTAAAGACTAATCATTTCCTAGAGCATTTCATTAACCACAAAGGGATCTTTTAAGTGGAAAAGCAGCTTTTACAACCAATAAGAAGAGCCTGTTAGGATGATATTCAAGTGGGATCTTGAATTTTCACATGTTCAAGGGCAGGAACCAAAGCTTCTAAAGTTTTTTTGTCCAGTTTCTCACTCAGTATCAGCACAGAGGGTGTTATCACTCCATTATACATAAGATGGAAAATGATTGTAAAGATTTTCAAAAAGCTTGAGGGTAAAGAGACCCAACACAATCTTTTACACAAATTATAGTCAAGGGGTGTGTACGTATGTGTGGTGTTTTATATATATGTATATATGCATGTAAAAATACACAACACCTACACACACACATACATATTTGTGGTGGGCTATCAAACACAGACAAATCAAAATGACTTTTATAAACAAAGCACTCTCCCCAATTACTTAGAGATTACTGAGGAGATGAAGAAATAAGGACAATGGAGGCCCTAGAAATGTCACCAAAAGGAACTTTGCTTTCCTTTACGTAAGTGACCATCACTGTAAGAAGGAAGATGGAATGGCTAACCCCTTACAAGCCTGTCCTTGGGCAATGTACTTTCCACAAGTGACACCAACTACTGCTATATCCTTGCATGTTACATGTGCCATACTGGCTGTACTAAGAACTTACCTGTAATCGTATAGGGATAATAGTTCCAAGCCTTCTCTGTGACATAGAATATTTTTGGAACAACAGCTCTAGCCCAACTAGGCAGCTTGCTAAGAGAAAAGAAAGAAGGGGAGGGAAGAAAACAGAGTCTGTTAGAGTCTCATCACGCTACCCCATTTTTCTTGATAAATGGTCAGCTAGATAAATCAGGAGCTCTGGGGCAACTATTCTCTCCATGGCCATCCTCTCCCAAAATGATTGGTCTTGACCATAGTTAATTGTTTCCTGTGCCTCTCCATGTGTTCTTAACATGTGTGAAGGCAGGTTACAGCCTGGGGGAGGGGACCTCATAGGTGTGCAAGCCTGTCCCCTCCTATGTTTTCAAAATGGACGAAAGCAAGAGAGAGCAACAACTTTAGCGAGATGAAACCGAATGAAATATGGTGCCTTGAAGACTGTAATTGGTTGAGTTGTTCCTCCCCCCACCGCAAAGACAGAGCCACATCCTAACCCCCAATAACTGTGACTGACACCTAATTTGAAAATATGGCTTTTGCAGATGTAATTAAGGATCTCGAGATAAAATCACCCTGGAGTTGGGGTGGACTCTAACTCCATGAGATGGAGAGATTAGATCTGAGACACACAAACTCACACAAGGCCATGTGAAGATGGAGGCAGGGATAGTGTAACTGGTGACAACAAGCCACAGAGACCCAAGACTGGTGGAGTCACCAGAAACTGAAAAGGGCCTGGAACAGATTCCCCCTCAGGGCCCACCAGGAACCAACCCCGCCAACACCTTGACCTCAGCCTTCTGGTCTGCAGAAGCGGGAGACAATAAATCTGGGGTGTCTTCAGCTACCCGCTTTGTGGCCATCTGTTGCTCAAACACTGAGACAATGACAGTCATTCCTCAGGAGAAAGCTGACTCTTGTAGCCTGGGCAGCCATTTGTAGAAAAGGAAATCTCAGAACCAGCACAACACCAGGGCACAGGTTCCAAGAGCTTTTGTAAACTCAGTGCTAATGAAGTTTTGTTTTGCTTTGTTTTCCTTCAGAGGCCTACACTACAGCAGAGCCGGCCCACAGAACAGAATGGCCCACAGAACACCTTACTTTTTATAGTTAAAATATGCAGTATTAGATAGGCCTTAACTGTGTCTACACATGATCTTATTTCTCCCCAGCACAATGCCCTGGGGTTTTCTCCCTTTTCAGATGCTGCCATTTTGCTTCTTTCTTATTCTGATGCCTACAGCTAAGTGCCTGGGTGCTGATGTCTGAGTACATCAGAGCTGAGAGGGGATGCATTCTGAGCTCCTGGGGGCTGAATGTTGGCGGTAAAGAACATGGAGAAGTCGTTTGGAATTCCAAGCTGATTATAACTAGGAAAGGGGGGCACATCAAGCTAAGAGAACCCCGAGTCCCCACTCCCTCTCTGACATGGAATATCAACGACAAGCAGAGCCGGTAAAATCCTGTGTCCCTTGGATGCCTTCTCTAATTGTTTCTCCTATTTCTGACAGTATCCAGGCCCTGCTTTTTAAAAAACAAGTCTGTCTCTTCCAGGGCTGGCCAGGCCCCACCCAGCGCCCTAGGCCATTTGTCAGGACGCAAACAAGGGAGGCAAAGCTCCTCTGAAGTGAGCATCACACAGAGGCTGCTGCTCTCAGGTGGGCCTGCCAGGGGTCAGAACCCACAGCCCTGTGCTCGCAGCCCTGTGGAAGCAGGATTTCTCACTCATGTAAAATCATCTCTGTGGCTCATTTACCTCCTGGTCACGTGGCTTCTTGACAGGCTTTTAGGAGTTTGGGCCTTTGACTTATTCTCTCAGTCAGTTCAGTTAGAGTGAGTTTGACAGAGACAGAAGGACACTGCGTTTGGTGTGCTTGTGGGCACTGGTCACAAGCAAACATCTCCTGGGGTTTCCTCCTTTTTGGCTCCAATCCCAGAGCTGTACGCCCATGGGTACAGGCAGATGTGGTTATACTTTCAGACACGAGGTTTTCTGGTGTCTTTTTATAATGAGAAGAAGGGAGAGAGGAGGAAGAAGACTTCTGGAAGCAGGGAGAGAGGCAAGGAAAATGGAGGAAGAGGAAGCACTTTCATTGATTTGTTTTTATTGTTTTGGTTGTTCCCCCTGGGTCCCAGGTCATGAACCCAGGTCCTTGGGCTTTACATGGTCTATACGCCAGCATCCCAGCCACCTGAGCCATCAGGGTGAACCTTATGTTCTGAAGCAGGATTACAGAATCTTCCTGAGTCAGGTAGGCATTGTTAACTTAGACAATGTCTGTCTACAGGCATGAGGACCCATTCTCTGCCGTCCATACCGCCTCCCTCCCCAAATCTGCTGGCCTCCTCCTACTTCTCACTCCAGCCCAAGATCGCCTCCCTCCATGATTCACTCCGTGTCATGTGAAAAGCCTTCCAGAAGAACCACATTCCTAAGCAGCTACCATTTTCTGGAAGCTGAAAAACAGCGGCCATTTTTCATTCATGTTAAAACTTCTCTTATTTGTAAATGGTCAGGATTTCAGACTCTAGAATCTTTATTTTAGTTATTTCACCCATCAAATCATACAAAATGCACAACACTACAATGATCTTTTTCAAAAAGAGGCTCTAAAGAAAACAATCATTTAGCCAAGATGGTAGATACGGTTTTATTTGACTTCTAATCAGTCTGGGAGGGAGGCCCTTCAGGAAGAAGTATGTACCAGCCCAGGCACAGGAGGTGTTTGCCACGAGTTCATGATTATGTTATTGAAACATCGTCAAGCCCACCAACAGGTCTTTTCTCCACCCCAGATTTCCCCGAGTGCATCACTATTCAAATCGTTTTTGTGTGAGAAAGCAGAATGCATTTCTTCCTGCAGCGATGACTTATCAGGGCTGCAAAGGAAAATGGAATGAAAATAGTCTGTTCCTGTCACTGATGAATACTGTCACAGGCCTACAAGTCTAAGAAGTCTGTCGCTCACACTCACTTCAGGTTTGCAGAATCTCCCCCGCATATGCGAGGAATTGTTTAGCTCAGACAAATGTCTAGCAAGAACCTCTTTTCTAAGAGGGTGTCATGCCTTGAATCATGCCCTCGTGGTCTGCTGGCCGGGAGCAAACCTCTCAAGGGCCCATCTCACCGAGGCTTGGGCTGGGAGGTACTGCAGGAAAAGATGGGCAAAACTCCAAAGCCTATCGGAATCAGAAAAAATTCAGACGTGGAATGAAACATTTCTCCAAGTGCCTTTGTCCATGACAGGTTTTTCAAATGTTTGGTTTCTTCATTTGAAACTTTAGCATGAATAGAACATGTCAATGATATAGCCAGGTGACTGAATCGCCTCAGTCTATAGGGGACCATCCTGGTTTTTGCACTGGAATTGCTATATGTTCCATTCCTCAGTCCTGGGCAAACTGGGACTGTTGGCTACAGAGTTCTCAAAGCAGGGGGGACATTTGGCAAAGTCTGGGAACAGTTATGGTTCTCATGATTGGGGCATGTGGTGGGGGAGAGGGATGTTATTGGCATCTAATGGGTAGAGCCCAGGGATGCTGCCCAGCATTCTACAATACCAGGGACAGCCCATCACACCAAAGAATTACAGAATATACATACATACATACATACACACACACTTATACTTAAACATATATACACACACACACATGTATATATATATATATATATATATATATAGTTTTTTTTTAAAGAGGAAGAAAGGCAGGTAAGAATGAAAGCAGACAGGCAACAGGCAGGAAGGAAGAGAGAAGAAGAAGAACTATTTTATTTATGTAGCTATTCATTTCAGTTGTTCCCTCCAGTCCCAGACCATGGACCTGGGTTTTTTGACTATATGTGGACTGCTCCCCAAGTGTGGGCTTAACACCTAAGCCACCAGGGCATGCCCAGTGTTAACAGTGTCAAGGCTGAGAAACAGGATATGTGGATATAGTCAAGGCATCCTTCTCATATATTCCTATTCCTCAGGTTTCCCAAAGCACAACTGAACATCTGATAAGAAGCCCCCATGGGGTGCGCCCTGGTGGAGTAGTGGTCGAGTCCGCCACCTTCAGTCAAAAACGTCGTCCACAGACATTCCAAGGACCCAGGCTAGCAGCCCAGGGCCAGAGTGAACAACCAAGAGGAACAACTAAATAAAATAAAGTGCTTCTTCCTCCTCTTACTTCCTGCCTGCCTACTCACCTTCATTCCTGCCTGCACCTTTCCTTAAAAAAGAAAAAAAAAGGGTCAGACTATTTATCTACTTCATACAGAGCTTTTGGAACTGAAACCTAAACCAACCCTCCACTATAAACTCCCGACAGTTTGAAATCCAGATCATCACCATGTTCTCCTTGATATCAAACCTCACTTTGCAGTTTATTCTCATTCAGGAATATTTTTGACTCCTGGAGGTACTGAACATCATTAGGCCAAATGGGATCTAATTTCATGTTCTCAACAGGAATCAGATTATGATGATTTTTTTTTTTTTAAAGGAAAGGTGCAGGCAGAAAGAAGGTGAGTAGGCAGGCGGAAAGAGAGAGGAGGAAGAAGCACCTTGTTTTTATTTAGTTGTTCATCTTGGTTGCTCCCCTAACCCCGGCCCCAGTCCTTGAACCAGGGACCTTGGGATGTATGTAATATGCCTGAAGAACTAAGTCATCAGGGCATGCCTCTTTCTTATTTTATATATAACTATTAATGTTTATATAATATACATAAACATACATATTATATATAATATATAGTATATATTAGATTTATTTAATATACAAATATTTACATATGCAATACATATTTCTATAGAAGCTATGACTAAATATTCTAATGTCTAGAATGTTTTCTATATTATGGCTGGTGTGCGCTGTAGCTCACTGCAAACTAGAATGCAAGTCCCACCAGGGCAGGGTCTTGTTCTGTTCCTGCCTCATGCCCAGCACTTAGACCATCACAGGCAGAGCTCAGTAAATAATTTCTGAATGAAGGCAGACTGTTTCTGGCTATTCAAAAGTCAATCGCGACCATGAAGTCTTTGAGAAGAGCACAGAAACGGCTCTTCAGTCAGAATCTCTGGCTCTGACACCTTCTCTGGGACCAGTGGTCTGGGTTGGAAGGCCCCCCAGAGCCACATGAGCCTGGGCACTGAGCTCAGACTGGGGGGATCCAGGATGTGGGATTGAGGGACTCAACAGATCTGAAGATCTGGGAGAAGAGGAAGAGGAAACATGGAGGACCCAAGCGGGTCTAACAAGGCACTGCCCATGAGCTGGGAGGTGAAGTGACCAGCTGGTGGCTTTGCTTATTGGGTTAAACAGGACTCCTGGCTGAGGGCGGCAATGCCCCCTCCTCCCAAGACGGTGAGGGGCCAGGAGAGGTGGTCCTGGAAGGCAAGAGCCATGTATGGGGAGAAAAGTTATTCTCTCTGTGAAGATGGAGTCAAGCATTAGATAGAATCGCCGTTAGAGCTGGCAACCCTCCCTGACTGGCAGCTGCCAGCACAGCCTGATTAATCCAGCAGCCGTGGTGGGGAAGAACTTGACACTTCATGACTGAAAAACAAGCCTAAAAATAGGCTCCATTTTTTTCTCCGATGCCCCTCCGCCCCCCACCCCACCCCACCCTCTCTCGCCTGGGCTTCAGTGGGAAGGGAGCGGAGAGAAGCTGCAGATGAAGGGAAAACGGAAGGGGGTGAAGGAAAAGCCCCACCGCAGAAGATTTTGGGTGACACATTTTATTCAGAACTATTCCAGAGTTTGATTTTTATTGTGCCTCCTTTCCCTGAATGTCAGCTGACATCAGGATTTTTGAAGATGAGCCAAGAAATACCACTTATCTGGTTACTGAACTGGCTCCAAGGCCCCCAAGAACTACCACCAACGGTGCTGGCGTTTTCATAGTAACGTAATGCAATGTATCGAACGCAGGAAGCAACCACGATGCCCGGGGATCCCAGCAGCATGACCGATGGGGTCGGAAGGCCAGATTGTGGAGCACCATCCCTGCTCAGTCAGAGGCAAGTACTAAAAGCATGGACAGCCTTTAAAAAAAGAGACATTCGGCCCCATTTTTCAATGGGGGAAGGATTTCTAGAGACAGTTCTCCAAAGAAGACATACAAAGGGACTCATGAGAAGAGGCTCTGCATCATGAGTTATTAGGGAAATACAAATCACAATTAGACACCACTTCACACCCACTAGGATGGCCATCGTCACAAAGACAGATGACAACGTGGAACAATCGGATCCCTTGTGCATTGCTGGTGGGGATGCAGAATGGGGCAGCCGCTTTGGAAAAGTTTGGAAGTTCCTCTCCGAATCCACTGGAAGGCCAGCTGGGACTGGGAACGCAACAGGATGCTTACGCTGAGACTTTTAAACACTGACGATAAAAAGGGATGAAGTGGACAACTGGTATCCACACAGCACAGCAGTGAAGGGTGGGCGGCCGGAGGCAGCTGAGCTGTGAGGACAGTGGCAGTGAATGAAATAGTCTTGTTCTACTGAAAGATAGTTGTCACCGCGGCTGCTCTTGGCCCCGTGGAGCTGCTCTCACTGCTCCCGACCACTCCTTCTCAAGTCTCCAGACAATTCTGCGTCAGTAACAAAGTTCCATGAAAAGTCCTTTCTGCTTAAGACAGACTCAGAGTTGGTTCAGACCACACAGTCTGAGTATTTCCAGAGCCTCTAAAACCAGGGGGAGAAAGCAATTAATACCATTTCTGAATGTTATCTGGCTTCTCATATAGGTGGACGAAGGAATTTATTCATTTTGCCCGCTCCTGAATTTGGGTCCTTAGGACAATGATCTATTTTGTGTAAATTACTCATTGGACACCAGAATGTCTTAGTTACCGTCCAACTCTGAGGACCCACTTCCTGTGGTCACTGCAGGGTCCTCAATATACCACAGTGGGCTCCGGATTATTTAGAGCTGAAGAGATTAGAGAACCAGCAGTTGCAAGAAGGGGCCTTTTTAGAACGTCTTTATCCACATAAGAGCAGAGCTCGGAAACACATTTGACTGCCCTGAATTCCCTCCCCGGGGCAGTCTGAAAAGACTGACTTCTATCACTAGAGAAGAGAAGTAGGCACCTGGATAAAAAAACGGCTTAAACAGACATTGTTACAAAACTATCTTATCTCCTATCTATTCCCCTAAGACCCCATTTGTTTTCCCATAAGTGTCTTTTCTCCCTCTCCCCTTCACCAAATTCAAACATTATATAAGACATGCCCTAGTGGCCTAGCACACCCTGGGAGCAGTCCCACATACATCCCAAGGTCCTGAGTTCAAGACCCTGAGCCTGAAAGGGAACAACTCCATAAAAAAAGAATAAAATGCTTCTTCCTTCTCTCTCTTCCTACCTGCTTACTTGCCTTCATTCCTGCCTATACATTTCCTTTAAACAAACAAACAAAAAAGTTATACATGCCCCCAATTTTAATTGGACATTTGAGTCACATTTTTCTGTGTGGTCCTGTGTCCATACATGAATACAAATTTGTCTTTTCTCCTGTCAATCCATTGGTTTCAGTTTAATTTGCAGTTCCTCAGAACAGAGCCTAAGTGGGTTAAAAAAAAAAAAATCTTTCCTCCCTGACAGCGCTCATAAAATGGATAAAATAAATTTACAAGTATTGGAACCAGCTGGCCTAGGACCCTACTTTGATTAGAAGGCAAGAGTCATATCTTACTTATTAAGGGATTCTCTCCAATATCAAACATTTTGCTCCACATCGTAGGCTTCTACAAATACCCATTTAATGAATTACAATTACAAGGTAGCTTGGTCAGCAGGCAGTCCTATGAGCTGTGCACGCAGGACATGGCTTACCATGAGGTGGTTGTGGTTTCTAACTATAAACTAATGGATTTGGGTTCTTTTCTGATTATGGACATTCTTATGATAATTCTATGACTATGTCATATATCAGTTATTTCTTTCACTCTTACTAAACTCTCTGATTCTAATCCTCCTACAAATATGGCAAGAGCCTTTTCAATGATAACAAGATGGACTTGTGAAAAGGGAATGAAAAGTACTTTCTCCCCCATGCCTCCCTTGTCACTCATTGATGCATACTGGAGGAGAGGCAGGATGATGTCTGAAGCATTCTTTGAACACAAAAAATTAGGGTTGAATCAGATGTGAAAATCTGTCCTGTTTAACCACCTCAATGACAGCCTGATGGGTGGGTTTCCACTCTTGCTCAACCACCCCAGGGACAGAGTAATGGATTAGACAGCACCCTATCGTGCTCTCAGGTGGCCTATATACTTTTTTCCTAAACTTTTAAGCCTAAATTTTTCTGCTGGCATGTTCAGCCCTTTTAATTGGTCTTGGTCCAATGGTCCAATCATCCTAATGAGGTCTTAAGAATACATGGGTTAACTTCTTCTCTCACATGAGCACATGGCTATACACCCTGAGTCAAGTTTTTTTTTTAAGTCAAATATCCTATATTCATTTAAAAATATGCCATTCAGAAACAGACAAAAAATATCTGGGTATGTTAGGACTAATAGAAAATCGAGCAAGGTTATCAAGGGCTCAGTTTTAGATATGTTACTTCCATTAATGCACCTTGAGAATAATACTTGGGGACACGACCTTGTGACTCAGGTGTAGGGACCATGGAAAGCCCAAGAACCTCGGTTCAAGATCTGGGGCCAGATGGAAACCAAAATAAACAAAGATGCTCCTTCTTAATCTCTCTCCCTCCCTCCCTTCATTCCTTCAAAAAATGCTTTTCTCCACCTCTCCCTTCCTACTTTCCTTCCTCTCTTTAAAAAGTTTATACCTGAATATCATATCTATATTGATATGATTATATGTACTGTATATGTATGTATTATAGGCAATACATATAATTACATACACAGATATTATATATATGATTATCAATCAAAATCACTAAATTTTTTTCAGCATTCCGTTTCAAAATTATATATCTTTCATCCTATACTTGTACAATTGGTATTTTGGGATCTCAGGACAAGTATCTGCATTTCTCCCCTATTTGATTTGATCTTGTTAAAAAAAAAAAAAATTCTAAACTACTGCACTTTTTCAGGATCCTTATTTAATAGACTTTTAAACTCACTATCTTGTGAGTTTTTAAAGAGCCTAAAAGGAACCCCCCACATATGTGTCAGACATTGGCAGAAAAAGAATTCAAGAGAGTTGAGTCCAAATCACACTACTAGAATTTCTTTTGGTTAACATATCCATTACTGGTATCTTTTAGGCTGCTAAATCAGGCACTAATCTATCTAATATTAACAGCAACCAGGCTGTATTTCTCTGTGTAATTTACTTTTAAAATACTTTATTCAATTATGGAGACTTTCAAATAACTCAAAAATTGAGAAAAAGATTACAGACATTTAAATATCTACTATGCAAAATTTAAAAAAAATGATTTCAATTTTATTTTTTAATGATAGTATAAATGAACATTTTTGGTATACAGTCCTATGAATTTTGTTATCATTACCAGTCAGATTTGACAAATTCATGTTTCTCTCTCTCTATGGCTCATCTTTCTCATTTAAACAAAAATGGAAATAAAATATGACAGAGAGAGACAAAGTGAGGTTTCCTCACCCCCAACAAATTCTACTCCTTCCCCAAATGTATCCACTAGCCTGAGGGTAGTTTGTCAATGTTTTTCTACTTTTATACATTTGCAGTTACCTGTAAGCAATATGTAGAACTAAGGGAATGTTCTGTATTTTTTTTAATCATATAAATGGCTATATAATTATACTGTTGCTTGTTTTCTGCAGCTGGCCTATTGTACATTATGCTTTTGAAATTTATCAAAATATATCTGGTTCATTAATTTAACTGCTTTAGAATTTTCCAGTATAAATATATCCTAATGTTTTTCCATTCAGATATTTAGGTTGATTCCATTTCTTTTCCACTGTATTGTGTTAAACTTAAATCTCCTTGTACAGAGTGTAAGAATTTCTCTAAGGCTCTACCCAGCTATCGAATTGTTAAGTAGAAGGTATATCTATTTTCAGCTTTTCTAATTATTTCCAATTGCTATGATTTCTACCTCTTACCAGTATTGGAAATGAGTTGTTTTCTCAGATCCTTTCCTATATTCAGTACTCCGGGCACTATTAGATTCTTTGATTACTTTAATTTGTGTTTTACTGTCCTCAAATAGGGTGGGCACTTTCATATGTATGTATTGGCCAGTTCCTCTGAATTACATGTACAATTTCTTACCCATCTTTCAACTGTTTTTTAAAATTTTTCCATTTAAAGTAAATCTATCTACAAGAGTTGTTTTTTGTATCTGAAGGCTACTCATCGGTCTGTGTGTACATTGCAAATATTTTCTTCCAGGCAAGAGTCATTCTTTTATTACGGGTGTCTTTTGCCATGCAAAGGTTTCTTTTCACATTATTTTTCTCTGTGTCTTTTTCTATGCAGAGGCTTGCAATGCAGTGATACCAATCAGTACATTTTTTTGTCTTGCTTATTTATTTAGTACTACTCTACTTTCTAAATTACAGAGATATAGTCACCTATATTTTCTTCTAATTTTTTCTCCTACTTAGGTCTTCTAATTTGGAAATTATTTGTGTGTGTAGTGTGGGGGGTCTAACTGGAAACCCGACCCTCCCAACATCATATACTGAAAAGTTCAATTTATATCCTTTCTAATTCCTTATGTCGGCAATGTTAAATACCAAGAACTAATTGCTTGAATTTATTTTCAAGTGATTTTGTTCCATTAATACTTTTGTTTGCTTATTTGTTCATCTCCTCTCTAATACTCCACTGTGCTAATTAACTTTCTACAAGGCCGTGATAGCAAGTAATGCAAATTCCTCTTATTTTTTTCAAAATTGATTATGCAAATTCTAGGATCTTCTCAAATTCATTTTTTTTGAAAGCTTCTACTGGTATTTCCACTGGATCTGCATTAAATTTATAAGTGATTTGGTAATTATTGACAACCTTTTAAGACAGCACTTCCCATTCATAAATATAACCATTTGTCTACAGTTTCTAAAAGGTCCTCCACTAATGTTTTATATTTTCCCCTAGAAAGATTTTGCACATATTGTACATTCATTATTGGGTTTCTTTTTCTATTGTAAATGGAATTTTAGAAAATTGTATTTTTGGTATGTCCTCATGGCCTACCAGTTTAGTTCACTGGGCATAGTTCACATACAACCCAAAGTCCCCAGTTCAAGACTGAGGGCTTGGGGAAACAACTAAGATGAACAACTAAATAAAATATAAAAATTGTTTCTTTCTTCTCTCGCTTCCTACATGCCTGTCTACTCGTTTGCATTCCTGCCTGCAACTTTCTTTTCAAATATATAAATACATATTTTTTTCCTATGTATTGTCCCTGTTTTATAATGTGCTGCAGATTGTTGCATATAGATTTTATACCCAGAAATCTTGCTGAATTCTCATATTGGTGTCAACAGTTTTCTGGAATGTCTGAAATTTCCACTGGACAATCATATTACCAGCAAATGAAAATCTGTTTTCTTCTTTTTCTCAATTTTTTTTTTCTTGTTTTATTGCATTGGCTTCTTCACATATTATACAGAAGTCGTGATAACAAGGATCCTTATTTTCTTCCTGACTTTACTGTGGGCAAGTACACAAAAATATCTGTTAGATGATCATTTAATAAATTTCAGGAATATCCTCCCTCTGCAGCTCAGGTGGCTCAGGCACAGGCTATGAAAGCCACGGACCTGGGTTTAAGACCTGCAGCCTGGGAGAGCAAAAAAGGAAAATAAATAAATAAGTTTCAGGAATAAATCTGACTTAGTCATGAGTTATTATTGCTTTTCTACTCAGAGGTATTTGACTTGCTAATATTTCATGTAGGATTTTCATGTGTATGTTCTTAACTGAGACCGGTTTCCTTGTTATACTATTATCATGCAGTTTTGTTATCAAGGTTCATGCAGTAGGCACTATTAGTAGCCTTCCCACTGCTAGTCACCATCCTTCTCCTTCTCCTTATTTAGAAGCAGATCATGCCTCTCTTGAACATCTTTCTCTTTTCATCAGAGAAGAAAATCTTCTATCTCACTGACTGGAACTAGGTCACATGGCCATCCCTTGCTGCTTAGGTGGCTGGAAAGGTGAGAATCCATTTTCAAACCATAAATTATTTAGAAATTTTTATTACATTTCTAAATGATGAGAAAATTGATTTTTTGTTGTTGCTATCAATTTCTTAATGCGTTGCCTTGTACTCAGCAAACATGAGTTATAAGATACTAATTTTCTGGTGTTAGCTGAGATTGAATTCTGGCTAATTTGCAATCAGTTTTTGTACATTTTCATGTGTGTTCAAAAAGCATGTTGGTTCCAGAGTCTATTAACGTCCAATAGATCAAGCTTGTAATTGTGCTGTTCGCTTCTTTTCTGGTTGCTGAATTGTCTACTTGATCTGCTTATTAAATAGCATGCTAAAATCTCCCATTACAAACTTAGAGCACTTGTCATTTTATCAGCATTTTCATATAGAGAGTCAGGTT
>RJWH01003088.1:159128-178163 GCA_004363575.1 Solenodon paradoxus
AACTCCCCATTTTTTTGTGGCCAACAGCCACATTTCCTGTCCCCTTATGGACAGGAGACTCCCAGTCCTGAGGGCCTCACACCCCCTGATTCCTTAGCGTGAGCTCATCTGCTTTCCTCTTTGGTTGGAATTTCTTCTCTAGTTCTAGTACCTGAGGATTTCCCTTCCTTTGTTCTGAACTCAGCTTTGTATTGTTATATTTCATCCTGTGTTTGTCAGAGGAGACAGAGGGGAGTGGCGGCATGAATCTTTTTAGTTGCTATTACTGGAAGTTCTGATAGTCTATTTATAACAAATTTTCCCCTTACCAGTGTTTATTATTCTCCTTTAAAACAAATAGCATATATTTTACAGAGAAAACAAACATGACAGAGACAGCTGGACGCTTCTTGATCCTGTTTCAGGAAAAGTTTTCTAAAATTTTTTCTTGAATTTGCTACACAGGGAACATTCCCCAGACAATTATTTGGAAAAAAACCAACTGTCTGCCAAGAAAGAGACTTCTCTGCAGGTTTGCATCAATTTTCTTGCTTCTCCCTCACTTCTCTTTGCTCCACAGAGGTGACTCCTGCTCAGTAATGGATCTACACCCTCTGCCCAAGCAGCACACTGAGAAACCTGTCTCTGTAAGGAAGCCATCCTCAGGCCAGATCTGGAGCTCAGCTACTCCTGCAAATCAACAGCTGGTGAGAGGCTGAACTAGTTCCAAATCCTGGGAGTTCAGTTACTAATAGATGAATGGGATCACTCTCATTTGCATTCCATGGGGACTCAGGAATTCCCTAACACTGTGTCCTGGGGCAGATTAAAATGTGTTGGTGACCCTTCACTGTCAAGATATCAGTCTGAGAGATTTCTGTACACCTCAGTGACAGAACCCAACATTCTCAGCCAGAAGGCACAGTCCACTTTAGCCTGCCAGGGGCTGGAGGCCTTTGAGAATGGGTAATCCAAACATGGGGCGCCTCAGAGAAATAGCAAATGTCAGGGAATCACCTGGGGACACTGTCCAGCTCATATGTTGGAAATGCTTTCTGGATAATCACACCAGGCCATAGAGAAGAGCCCATAGGTGAGGGTAGAGAATCATCATAGAAATCATGGCAAAGAAGAGACTAGTCAGACACTGGCTCACTGGAGTAGACAGTTAATTTCCACAAAAAAGCATTCCACGTGACATGTGACTATGAAGATTCTGACCAAGACAAGCAGGGATGGAAGAAAAGTGGACTGGAAGGGGGTGTTAGTAAAGAGAAGATTAGAAATGCTCCAAGAATTGGTTATATTATTTGTTATAAGAAAATAGCAAGAGATTAAAGAATAGAGTTTGCAAATCAGAGATGATAGTCTGGATTAGCACTGCTTTATAATCCTCCAGTCTTTACCCTTCTGAAAGGGTACCATCCAGCTTGGGAAGGGTGTGCTCCACTTGACAAATGGAAGTCAGGGCAACTCTACATAGCCCTTTGGTCACAGGTGGCTATTCACTTTGTTAGTTTCCTGTGGGGTCGGTGGAAAGCTTATCAAGAGCAGGTCCCAATGGCACCTGCCCCTTTCTGCACTTTTCTATGACATGCCAGCAGCGTCCTCTCTTCCTCAAGCCCAACTTGAACAGAGGGAAAAGACAAAGGCCTTTTATCCTTAAGATTAGCTTTTATCTTTTTTCATTTTTCCAAAGAAAGGCAGGAAGGAAGGAAGGAAGGAGGGAGGGAGGGAAGACACAAAGAAGAAAGGGAGGGGCAAGGAGGCAGAGGAGAAAGAAGAATTTTAATTATTCGTTTATTTTGGCGTTGAGCCTTGAATGGCAAGCCTGGGTCCTTGGGCTTTTACATGGTCCACATCCCAGGCATTTCGGCCACCTGAGCCACAAGGGTGCCACCAAGATCAGCTTTCATCTTTTACAAAAAAATTTAAGGAAAAAGTAAAGCTAAATAACTACAATTAGACAGTCAGGCAGGAAGAAAGTGAGGAGCATTTACTGAGTTATAGTTGTTCGTCTTGCTTGTTCTCTCGACCCTGGGAGCTGAGCCTGGGCCACACCTCTGAAGCCACAGACTTAACTGCCTGAGCCACCAGGTCGCCCCAAGATGAGCTTCCATCTTAAGGGGCCCGGGGAGGGGTGGAAGGTAAAGCACTTCCTACTGGAAAGACATTTGATGAGTATTTTACAGAAGGGAGGTTTCCCTTGGGGGAAGCGACTAGACTGGTGGTGCAGATGGCAGGTGCAATGACTCCAGCCACCCTTCGTGGTGCTCGCTGGCTCCCGGCCCGGCGGAGCCAGCAGCTGGTGGGGCTTACCTGTTGAGATACACCCTCTTCTCTGTGAACTGCCCGTTGCCGTGGTGAGGGTCCTCGAAGGGCTCGTTCTGGACGACCTCCACGCCTTCTCCGCGGTCGCTCTGTTCGTGGCTGTGCTTGCTGATCATGTACAGCTGTCCAATTTTGTACTAGAAAACACAGAGGTGGGGAGGTCAGTCCGCTGCCGGCCCCTTCGCCCATGCCGTGGGGTGCAGCTTTTATCATCAGCACTTTCTGTGGAGTAAAGAAAACAGGCACCGCAGCTGGCGAGTCCTTTTTGCAAGGAAGGAGGAGAGGCTCCTGAGTAGAATGTAGAAAACGTGCATGCTCTGGCCATTCTGCGTCACCTTGGCCACCGCTCCCTGTGGGGCTGGGGTCTTTGAGACTCAGCAGCCCACCTAACCAGGGGAGCAGCAGGGGTAGGGTTGGGGGTGTCAGCCAGTCTCCTTTCCCACTCTGGCCCTGCAGGTTTAACAGAGCTGAAGGACTATTTTGCTTGGTCAGAGACAGTTGGGGTGACTTCTTTCTGTCCCTTCTGTCTACCTAATTAACTGCATTGCACAAGAAGATCAAATGCCACCTGTCTCTTCCATCTCTCAAGGTACGTGACTTTCCGGAGGCCTCTGCCCCCTGGTTCTCAGATGTGGAGGGTCATTCTAATCCCCTGGAAGGAAGTTTTTAAGAATTACAAGTGCCCCGGTGTCCAACATGAGTGGTTCTTTTAAAAGGAAGGAAGGCGAGAAGGAAGAGAGTGGAGGGAGAAGCATTTTTAGTCATTAGTTCATTTTGGTCCCCCTCCCCGACCCCTGGTCTAGAAGTCAGGTCTCTGGGTTTTACATGGTTCACACCCCAGCCACCCTCCAGCCTAAGACCCCAGAAGCCACACGTACTTCCAGGAAAATAATAACATGGAACAGTGCACACTATGACCGTTTTCTGTCCTGTCTCCCACATTCCTGCCTGCCTCCCTGAAAACTCCAGGACCCACAGGCATTTCTTCCCCCCAGTTACTTCCGAAGTGACAAAACTAATTTGATACAGAAGAAAGGTAAGGGAGGAGGGAGTAAAATCACTTTTGCACCAGGAAAGTTGCTCAGTCAGGAGGAATCCCTGCTCTGGTCCTTCCCGCAGATTTGGTCTGGGATTAAGTGTCCTCAACATTAGGGCCCCTGGGATGAGTCAGCAGCAAACTGGGGATAGTTCTGGGTTGTCCCTAAAAGAACCCAGGCCAGCAGTGACTAGGTCTCCTATAGGGGCATAAGAGAGATAATTTGAATTTAAATGAAAGGAGCAGGTGACTGAGCTCAGGAAGCACTTCTGAAGGTCGCACTCTCATTCTGAGGCCGGGGCAGGCAGGAGAGTATGAAGAGGCTCTGGTCTGAGGCCGGCCTCTGGACCAGGCCCAGTAACCATGACACTGGGAGCAGCAGAGCCTCTGAGGTGCCAAGCCCTCCTCCGGGCCTCTGCATGCCAAGTGCTTTTAACCTGACTGTGTGTAGGCCTGGGGGGTGGGGGGCGGGGGGGAGCACTGAGGATCAGAGCAGGAAGAGGAGAGAGGAAAAATCAAAGAGAACATCTATTTGTAAAAAGAATTTGGGGATCAGAAGCATGACCTTTGTAAGTCCTGTTCTTTTGCTCATAAAGACTAACCTCTTTCAAGGAGGAAGACGGTAAGGACATGTTCGCAGTTTGGAGTCTGGAACACACCTGTGAGATGGGCGCTCCACCTAGGGAGATGCACACGAGTCGGTATGGTGCTCAGCGGCCCAGGGGCGCTTACTACTCTGTGTTCACCAAACAAGCATTTGCCTACAATAGTACCAACCATTACCAACATCCCCAATAATATCAGCCCCAGGAAGGAATGAAAGACATACAGCAGAGTCACCATGGGCATACGATCTGAGAAATGCGACACTGGGCAATTCCGTGGTGGTGCGAACATCAGAATGGTACTTATAAACCGAGGTGGGATGGCCTCACATTCACATAGGTGTATGGCATGGCCTCTGGGGACCACCAGTCATATAGGCCACCCATCACTGCCTGAAATGTCATTAAGCCATGTAATCCTGTCCTGATACTGCTTTTATGGTGGGGTAGGCTGGATTGTGGTCCCTCGAATTCAGAGGTCAAAGTCCCAGTACCTTAGAGTGTGGTCTCATTTGGAGATAGGGACTTTAGAGTCGATAGAATTCAATGAGGTCCCAGGTGGCCCTACTTCAAAAGGACGGCACCTTCACAAAAGGGCAAATTGAACACAGAGACGCATATAGGAAGTTGATGAGATAAGGGAGAAAAGGGCTTTCTAGAAGCTGAGGACTGAACATCCCTGCCCTCCATAGCCCTCAGGAGAAACAGACACCTTGCTCTTCAACTCCCTGCCTCCACCACTATGAGACCATACACTTGTGTGGGGGAAGCTGCTTTCCTAGTGGCAGGCCCAGCAAACAAGTACAATGGGTGTGGGGTTTCCTTGCAGGGTGAAGAAAGTGTCTGGATGGGCACTGGGACCTGGAGAGGGAGGCAGTTTTGCACAACATTGAAGATACTAGAACGCCACTGAATGGGTCACTTTAAAGTGGCTAATTCTGTGTTATGTGAACATCACTTCATTTTCTGAAGAGGTGTTAACTCTGCTTCTGAAGCAGTTACCCTTCCATCAAAATCCTGTCAAGGACATTGGGGTGGAGGTGGGCAGAGGGTGGGCAGAGGGAGATGTCTGCCACAGGCAGGTGCTGGGGAGTGCCAGCATACTCACAGATGCAAAATGCATGCAATCAAGGATGACGTAGGACAGGGAAAAGCCTTTAGCCAGACTTGAGTCAGCCCGGCTGCTCTCAGCTCAGGGCCTCCTGCTCTGTGGACAAGGGAATGGACCGAGGCCTCTGGTGGCTGAGTCACTGGCCCCCAGCCTCATTGATCATTCCAGCGGCTCCTGAGTGAGCCTTAGCTCACTAAGATAGCGTCAGCCTGGGGGCACTGACTGACGCTGGATGCTGTAATGTAGGTGACATTGCTGGCGGTGGCAGGATACTCCAGCCCAGACGGCGAGATGGTAAAGGGCTCTGCAGCTGTCACATCTTTCCCTCCCGAGCAAAGCAGGCCTCCTCCACTGATAGTGGCCATCCGAGTTGGGTCCTCCGGAAGCAGAGCTTTTGTCGTGTTTAATGTAATGTCGACTCCAGACACATGCATCAAGCAGCTGGGGGAGCGGGAGGTGAGAGGCTGGTAGCTAGACCTTGAATTGTGACTCTCAAAATCACCAGGTACTCCTAAAAATGCTGCAGTCTGGGTCCTTCCCGCCCTTTTACAGTGAGACTTTTGGGGAGAGGAAAGTTGAGAATCTTACACAAATTAAATGCTGAGAGTGTGCCCTGATGGAGTAGTGGTTTGGTCAGCTGCCTCTGGCCAAAGCTAGGTCCACATACCTCTGAAGGACCCGATTTCACATCCAGGCTGGGAAGAACAACCAAGCTGTATGACTAAATAAAATTAAATTTAAAAACTGCTTCTTCCTCCTCTTGTCTTCCTGCCCGCTTGCCAACTCACCTTCATTCCTACCTCCATCTTTCCTTTTAAAACAGTAAATGCCAAGAACCTGGCCCCAAATTGAGGCAGATGGTGGCTAAGGTAATCACCACACTTGCTCTGTATTAAACAGTGCCCCAGGGACAAAATGTTTTACCTTTAGGAGGCCTGTTTCTTCTTTCCTCTTTAGTACTAACTTCTTGCAGAGCTCCATCCCTAATTTAGTGAGAATACTATATTCCCGATCGCCAAACAAACTTGGATGTCAAGTCAAACCTGCAAAAATCCAAAGGCAGAAGGATTTTGAAGACATCGATGTCAGAGAACTGATAAGAGAATGGATGACTCAAGGACAGAGTAAGCACAGCTTAATTGACTGCCTATTAGTGTGAAGTACCAATCAGATGCTTTCTGTTCCTTTCTCAGACTCACAACGACTCAGCAGGCAGGTATTTCTAGAGGAAGTAACTTTCTCCATACCACCTGGCTTCTAGATGCCAGTGGGGATTTGAACCCCCATGTCAGCCGTATTATCTCTAACAGGCGAATTGCTTTGCCAAGTCTGGGTCTCACTATGATTTTTAAAAGGAGGGTACTGGGGAGCCTCGGCCTCTGAACTTTGCTATTGCAGAAGCTGAATAATAAGCGCCTGGTATTACTTGAAAGATCAAAGTTGTTTAAACCGTGCTCACGTGTGGAATGGTGGAGCAATTAGGCTCTAACTTTGTCAAATCTATTGTTACAATTCCAGAGTTCGGGTAATCACCATTACAAGCAATCATGATTAAACCAGCTCCACGCTGCAGGGCTGAGTCTCTGGGTGAGCACTGTCAGAACAGCTACTGCAAATAATGATCTCCGTTGTCAGAGAAGCATCTCGGGGATTCAGATTCCTCCCACTTGCCCTGTGCGTTTCATAAGGAGCGACAGGGGAGCGAAGAGCAGAGGTGGCTCACACACCTGGCAATTGGTACTTTTGCAGACTCTGCGATTGGGGCACCATCCAGGTAATTAATACAGTTCAATCCCCAAACCTACCCTTGTGGGTAAGGCCACTGGACAGAGTCCACATTCATCCCAAGGACCCAGGTTCCAGACCTGGGGCCGTGGGGAAACAACCAAGATGAACAACTAAATAAAATAAATACATGATTTTTCCTTGTCTTCCTGCCTGCCTGCCTACTCTACTTCATTGCTGCCTGTACCTTTCCTTAAAAAAAACAAAACCCAAAACACCAGATTTTCGAAAAGGCAATCCCAAGTCCAAATTCCTAGGAGCAGTAAGGGGTTATTAACTGAGCTCCAATACCATAAATGTTCACTTTGACTGAAAAAGTCCTGGGCCCCAAATTTGAGGCTCAGAGAAAACTCCGAGCTATGACTGATTTTCACTTAACTGGCCCCTTCCCGAGGGTGTTGAACTTCGCAGATCTCCGCAAGGCCATGCTCCCATATTCCCTTATCCTAAACAACCTAAGTGGTATCCTCTTCTTCCAATCAACCCCCGTGGCTTCCCCTTCTGTCCCCTTTCTCTTCCTCTGTTAGTCCCCAAACTGTTTCCAAATATCATGATGTGAAAGGTAAGAACCACAGATCTGAGGTAGTTATTATTCCCTGCTGATAGGACTGAGGGCACCAGAACCTACACCTCCTTTTAGTGGTACCGTCACCATGGATGGACTCCACCTAACCCAGCAAGCACAGAGGAGCACCTGTCCCTCTGACTTAGCACGCAGAGGGTAATGTGATGTGGCATTCCCAGGAGTTTCCCACATTGTGTCGTTCTTAATGCTGTTGAAACTCTTTCTTCCAAACCTTTTCACTCTCAATGCATGGACCTCAAAGCACAGGGAGGGCACTCCCTGGTGGCCTAGAGGATAAGGCCACCAGCCATAGTCCACACACATCCCAAGGACCCAAGTTCAAGATCCGGGACCGGGGAAGCAACCAAGATGAACAACTAAATTAAATAAATACATCTTCCTCCTCTCTTTTCCTATACCTTTCCTTAAATAGAAAATAAAAATAAGGAAGCCAAGATTCCACTGCCCACTGCAGGGAGAAACACCATACAGGACTCAAGCGCCCTGCGGGTTTCATTCCAAGTGGTACCCAACTGTCATTACACACAGGGAAGGAGAGACAATGAGTCCAGTTTAAAAAACCTTGTCTCAGAAAGCTTAGAGACTACATCAACTGATTTCCGTAATAATCCCACAGCACAGCTAAAGCATTGGGATGAATGTTCTAATCTCATGGTTAGAAAATCCTGTGGGCTGGCAGCTGCTTTTAAATAAAATTTTATTGAGACGCAGACATGCTCATTCTTTCTGTGGCAGCTTTCACCCTATAATAGTAGAGCTGAGTCATTTCAATGTGGACTATGGCTGCCAAAGGTGAAAATATTTACAGTCTGGCCTTTTATAGAAAAGGTACACTGACCCTGTTCTAGCCCACTGGTCCTGGTCCAGCCCGAGCCTTCCCTGCTCTCTTAGACCTGTGCTTTCCAGCATAGTCTGGGGTACGTGAGCTTTTGAAACCTGCTCTGTGCAATGAAAGGCTGAATTTCAATCAATTTAAATTACAAAACAAACACTCAGTTAGCTATTAGAAAACGTCTGTGTATGCTGGAAATATCTTAGGCATGTGAATCTACTTTTTCTTTTCTCTTTTTGTTTAGAGGACAGATACAGGTAGGAATGAAGGCGAGTAGTAGGCAGGCAGGCGGGCAAAGTGAGAAGCAAGAAGCATTTTATTTTATTTTATTTCTTTGTTCATCTTGGTGGTTGCCCCAGCACTGGGTCACAAACTCAGTCCTTGGGATGTATGTGGTTTGCAGCTAGCCAGAGGCCGCAGGCTAAACCACTACTCCATCAGGGCATGCCGAATCTAGTTTTTCAAAAGGAAATTTTTATCAACTCTAGATTCATATCCCGTCCTTCCAATGAACAGGTAGCATCTGAGTTGAGATGGCTCCACACATAGAATGCACTAGATTTTGCAGACTTGGAAACAACAACAAAGAAATGTAAAATAGCTCAAGGATAATTTTTTTAATGTTGATTAGCTACTGAAATAATGGTATTTTGGATGCATTAGGTGAACTAAATATATGTTCCTCAAATTAACTTCACCATTTTTTTCTTTCCTTTTTTTAAGAGGAAGGAAGGGAGAGGAAGAAGAAACATTTTTTGTAAGAGAGGAAGAAAGGAAGAGGAGGAGGAAGACTTCTTATTTATTTCATTTTGTTTTTATTTAGAGTTCTTCCCGCCGGCCCTTTTGTCTCAAAGCCAAGTCCTTGGGATTTCTGTGGTCTAAACCTCAGCTGCCGGTTTAGTGCCTGAGTCACCAGGGCACAGCTTTTTCCCTTTTATTTTTTTAATGTGACTACTAGAGAATTTTAAATTACGTATATGGTGAGCATTGGTCATACACACACGTATATAATTATTTTATGTGTTTGCATTGCTGTAAGCTTTTTAGGAGACTGCCTTCAACCTCAGTCTGTGAGTGTTTCCCACCACACACACCACCAGAGTCCTTGTGTCCTTCACCAGGGGACCCGCTCCTGCTTCCCTCCCACACACCCCAACCTCTGGGCTATGGTCTTTCGTCTGTGAATTTTGTTGGCAACTCATATTTCTGTGCGGTCAGTGCGGTCTACACCCTAAACAGAACCCCAGCGGGGATTCAGAATCAGACCATCACAGCACATCATGACTTTGGAGGCTGGCTGGTCAGGCGACAGAACCAGGGTAAGGGTTTCCACCAGGTGGAGATATTTAGGAATTCGTTTGGAGAAGCCCTCTCTCTCTGAAGACTGGCCATCCCCCAGGCCTCCAGAGAGGTGATAATTGTGCCTTTGTGCCAAGCACTGGGGTTTCTGAATAGAAAACCTGAAGTCCAAATGCTGCATCTGCCTTTGATGAGTCTTGTAACCTGAGACAATTTCCTTAACTGAGCCACAGTTTCTTGTCATTAAAATAGGGCTAATAAAAACCCCTCAGGGACATGGTGAGACTCCAGTCAGAATATATCTATGAAATTAAAATGCTTCGTAAAAGGTAAAACTTGTCTGCAAACCACCATAGCTCTTGTGCCTTCTGTTGGCCAACGCGTCCGACTGAGACACGAAGATCGGTTTGATGTGTCCCCCTGTGTTCGTTCCAGCCCCGCCAAGGGTCGCATACACCTTCCCAGGCTGAAAACAAGAACAAAGGAAAAACCATCCGCCCAGGCCATCTTTTCTTTCGTAAACACTCTGCTGAATGGTCCTGGGCTTGCAACCTTCCCCAAATATCATACAAAGCCTGGGAACTGTGGTTGTTAGGTGGAGCCTAAAATGGTCAGGTTCACAGAGGGAGGGAGAAGCGTGGCGCTGGCCAGGGGTCGCGGGAAGCGGGGAAGTGGGACTGAGTTTCAGCTGGGGTAGAAGAAAACGCCCTGGAGATGGATGATGGCTGCACAGTGCTGCGTTAGAATTGAGCACTTAAAAATGGTTCAAATGGCCCCTTTTATGAGAAGTATACGTTGTCATCGTTTGTTAAAAGCCTGCTAGGCATATGTCATTTTTATTTTTTAATTTTTTAAATGTAATATTTATTGAGGACACTTTGCTTTACAAATAACATAGACCCCTGAGATACAGGTTCCCCAGTCCTCAAATATGTGTCCATGCCCCCTGCCACCACCAAGTTACCCAGAGTTCTTCGTGCTTGCCCACGGGACCGCCACCACTCGCCCCCACTCTCGGCCTCCTGGCACCCTCAGTTCTATTGCCAATGACCCAGGGTTGGTTTTTGTTGACCCTGTTGGGAACCCGTCATTTTGAGGCTGGTTCACCCAAATCGTACCTCAACAGCGATTTCATTTTTATGATTAAGAAAAGGAGTGTAAAGGACGAATTTTTCTGAATGGTGGATCTTGGATCTGGAAGTGCATTTGAAGGTATTGACAGGAGAGCTATGACATAATTTCCCTCGGAAACAAGGTTTCACGAGGCACCCCGAGTCCTCTTGTGCCAATCAGCTGTCCAGCCGGCTGTGCCCTCAAGGGCCCTTTAATATTTAGCCTCTGGAGGGTTCGTGATGCTGGTGCTGCAGGTGCCGATGGTGCCCTTGCTGCAGACAAGGACCCGGAGGGGAAGAGTGATCAACGGAACACAGACGCCTTTGGGTCCCACTGCCCTTCGTAACATGGGACAATGAGAACTGCCAGTTCCTTACCCAGCATGGCTGTCACATCTCACAGCCCAGCCCCTCTGTCTGCTCCCAGCCTGGAGCCCCGCCGGAGGGTGACTCTGCAGCAGAGCCCATTTCGACCCCTTTCTCCTTTGGGAAGGGAGTGTGGATTTTTACCTCCATGGATGAGTTTGGGCTCTGCAAGGACATGACCGGCTAACCCCTCCATCTTCTTGGCTCTCTGATTCAATGTCCAGATTTCTCCATGTAGACAAGAAGGTTTAAAAAAAAAAAAAAGTATAGAGTTCTTCAATGTTTCGTCAGATCTCTCCCTGCCAGGTCAATAAACCACGAAAACCAATATCCGATCCCACAAAGAAAGTCCAAACCTGAAGCTCATATTTCAGGGTATCAGCACATCATCACACAGCTATCTCTTCTCCTGGAGTTTTATAAGCCGTTCTCTGAGATGCCTTGTTTATGTAATACCTGTGTCATTATGCCAGGGTGCAGGAATGAAAAAGCTGATCAAAAGATTTAAAGAAGGAGCTGGGTTATTGACATTTAATTCAAAAAAAAAAAAAAATCCCCCTCCTGTGACAAACTAATAAACAGCACCGTGCACTGATGCTTAACCTGTTGCAAGCTCTGGATGCTCGGAATGAAAATAGAGCAACTTCACACCCTGGGAAGGGCTCAAGACAGGCTTCGTGCTGGTGCCAACATCACGCTATGCCTGTTATGGCCACCAGACTGCTTCCCATCTAGACGTGTCTACTTGCTGAGCTCGGGAGGGTAGCCTGTCCAGCAGAGGACAAGCAAGGCTGCCCGTCTTATCTACTCCTCCCAAACCTGACTCACCCCTGGGGGTGGTATTCTAGCCATGAGAACTCAACTGATGCACAAATTGAAAAGCCAAAAGGATAGCATGCAGCATGTATAGGCTACTTTATAAGCATCAGCTAACGCAAGAGATGTTGTTCTCTTATATTTATAAATGAGAAGCTGAACAAATTAGCTGTTATGAGTGTCATGAAGAATCAGTGATGGAGCAAAGACAGGAACTGCTGGAATTTACATCCACCCACATTGACCTCATGGCAGATCACAGGATTTCTTTGTACATTGGTTGTGGGGACGAGTTTGGTTCAAGAGTCTTGTCCATTCTGGTTCATGTATTCAACAAGCATTTAACGTATCAAGCCCTGTAAACATTGGAGACACAGACCTGGTCTCTGGTGAAGAGAAGGGCTTCCTAAGGAGTTCCACCTTGAAGACAGAAGGCCAGGAGCTGAGAGAACTCGATGCTTGATGCTTACATCAGAGCGATCAGACCACTTGCCAAGAAAAATGAAACCAATGGCAACTCAAGTAAATGGAGAGGTTTGATGACAGGTCTGACCTTGAGAGGGCAATCAAAGCTCTTGTACAGACAAACCCACAGTGAATCCCAGGATCCGAAAGGGAGAAACTGATACAGACCTTTCCTGCGCCTCTCCTGAGCATCCCTTTGTCAATGCTTGGCTCCTTAGGCCTCATAACCAGAGGTGTGCCCAGGAGAGGAGTTTATCGATTCTAGAGGAGCAAGGATTTGCCAGACTTAGGAAAGCCACTGTTGTGAAACCCATTGCATCTATCAATCGTTTATGAAAAGGATCAGTAGCATCAAGGAAAACTGCACTGCTCGTTAAAAGCAGAAACATCCTTGCAGGAATGTCAGCAATTCATTGTAGTGTCTTTGAGACCTTCTGAAAACAGGGGCAAACTGAATACAAAGGGAAACACTCCAGGCTTCATGACTAGAGCAACAGGAGTTCTTTCTGTTTAGAAAGTTGCTGAAGCCACTTCATGTCTAGAATCGCAGGCATTGGTAACATCTGAAGGTCGCAGAACCCTTTGCTTGCTGAAAAGGTAGCTGGCATGGCAAGAGTTTGGAGGAGCTCGGCTAACTAGCAATGTGGGGAGAGAGACACTATGAGCAAGTCATATCTGTGGCTGAGTTTAGAAGTTCCAGCATCTGTCTTCACCCCACTTTGGAGGAGAACATATAGATATGACATGTGAGCAGCTTATTCTCCACAAGTGCCCTGGGCACGTGGTTGTTTGCAGGGAAGGCACCATTCCCTTAAGCAATGGCAACCCACGGGGCTTCTTCCTTATTAAAGAGAAGCAGATAACTGATTCCGTGAAGTCTGAGGTGGTCAACCCCTGTTCTCCTAAGATGGTAAATGAAGACAGGCAGAATAGAGGAAAGCGGGCACATTACCAGGAATTGCTATGTTTAAATCTATCCTCTGAGCGTCTTGGGCTTATTCTAGTGACCTGGAGAAATTTCTAACAATGGTACATAAGGGCCGAGTGATATTTGTGTACAAATGGTTGGTAGCCCCTCAGTTCCCTCCTCAGAGAAAACGGGAACAAGACCCCAAGGCAGCACCACGATGAAATATAATTTGCCAGGTTTTCAAAGAGTTGGGAGAAAAAAGCAACACAGTGTTATTCTTCACAGCCTTAGCCCCCTTTTTTATTGTAAAATACACAGGACAAAATTTACCATTTTAACCATTTAACAAGGTACAATTCAGGAGCATGAGGTACAATCACAATGTCCGTTCCTGAACTTCTCATCATCTCAAAAAGAAACTCTGCCCATTAGGTCAGCCCCTATTCCCACCTCCCTACTACAGTAACTGTCGATCGACTTTCCGTTGTAGGTACCTCTTCTAAGTGGAATCACTAGCTTATTTCATGTGGTATAATGTTTTCAAGGTACATCAATATTGTTGCATTTCTCTTTAAAGTTGAATAACATCCTGTTATTACTGGCAGGAATATACCACTTCTTATTTACTCATTCATCTGCTGATGGATAACTGAGTGGCTTCTGCCCTTTGGCCACTGTGAAAAATGCTGCTATGTTAACAGATACTCTGTATGTGTTCAATTCTGTTTGAATTTTGTCCCCGTCTGTGGGACAAGTGGCTAAAGCACAGGGTTCAAGACCCAGGAACAGGGATGGCAAAAAAAAACCACAACAAAACAACAAAAAACAACCCCAGCTCAATTCTTTTGGACTTATTTCTGGAAAGGTGAATTGCTGGTTCATATGATAATTCTATGTTTAGCTTTTTAAAGGGATTGCCAAGCTGTTTTCCTCTACATCATTTTATATTCCCAGCAATACACAAGGATTCCAATTTCTCCACATCTTGCCAACACTTGTTATTTTCTGTATTTTAGTGTGGCTTTTCTTTTTTTCTTTTTTTCAGGCACAGTCAGGAATAAAGGCAAATAACCAGGCAGGTGGGGAGCGAGAGGAGGAAGAAACTTTTTTTGTTGTTGTTCATCTTGGGACTCAAACCCAGGTGCTAGGAACATATGTGGACTGAGCTCAGCCAGAGGTGGTGGACACCAACCACTACTCCAGCAGGCTATGCCTTCTTTTTCTACAATAGTCAGCCTATGGGCATGCTGTAATCATCAGATTTTTTTAAAAGTCAATCTTGAATTCTTACGTGGATCCCTCACTCTTGAAAAGCTCATTGGAGATGGTGATTGTACATTTCAAATACTTCTTTCAAATAAGTACTGAGACATCTCTGGGAGAGATTTGAACTCTACTATTTATTTAGACCAAACAAGTCAATCAGTAGACCCTTTGGAGGAAACACTGGTAAACTGAGATGATTAATTATCAGGAGGTGGCGGGGGTCAAAGGCTGTCCCTTAGAAATGCTCTGGTTGCAAACATAAATAAATAAATCGCTTTAAGTGGAAAAGGCCCCAACACTTTCACAGAGAGTTAAGTCAATCTTTGTAAGAGCACCACAAAGAAGCACTGAGGAATGACTATTTTAGGGAGGCCTGGGGGCAGGGGGTGACCTGAAAAGGCACTATTATTTCTCTTATAGAAACTGAATTCAGTACTGGTTTGAGGACTCAGCAGGAATGTAGTAAATTATAGAATCGCAACGACCGCCCCCAAAAAGGCAGCAAACAGCCCCACAGAATTTACTTAAAATCACGAGTCTGATTTTTATTCAAAGGTTTGGGGTGAAAAAGTGCTTCTTAGTGATTTCCACTTGTCATGCTTTTCTCATGGCATAAGTTGCCTTCATTCTCGCGTCTGTGACAGCTACTCTTGAAGAAGCAATCTTGGATATGACTTGAAACTGCTGTTGGGTTCACAGATGTGTCTCGTACTTTTTTTTTTTAGTACATTCACAAGACCGTGCAGCTGTCACCGCTAGCTAATTCCAGAACATTTTTAACACTCTCCAGAAGAAAACTCACACCCATTAGCCATGTCTCCCCAATTTCTCCCTCCTCCTAGCCCTTAGCAACCAATAATCTCCTTTCTGTCTCTGTGCACATTCCATATATGAAGAATCATAGAATACATGACCGAAGTCTTACTAACGGCTTCCACTTAGCCTAATGTTTTCAGGATTCATCCAGGTGGTAGCTTGTGTCATATGTCCTGCCTTTGTATGATCACATAATGCTCCCTTGTGTGGACATACCACTCTCCATTCACTCATCGGCTGGTGGACATTGGGCTGTTTCTGCTTCTTGGCTATGATGAATGATGATGCGCTAGAGATAGGTGTGTGAGTCTTTGTGTGGACAGAGGATTTCCTCTTGGGTCAATCCAGGGATGGAATTGCTGGGTCATCTGGTAACCCTAGGTCTAACATTTTGAGGAAGCGTCAAATTGTTTTCCATGGCAGTGAGACTATTTTACATCCCCTCCAATAATTCCTCAGACTTTCTTTTGATAGTTTTAAGTTACTTGTAGAAACAAGAAAGGTAAACAAATGACTTCCAAAGTCATGAGTAAGCTCTGGGACCAGGGTGGCCTTGATGGCTCTTGTGACAATACTTTACACTTGGGCACATCCTCCAGTGCACACACATGGTGGGCAGCCAGCCAACCACGTGGCAACTTTTTATTACTCTGTGGGGACAACAAAGAGCTGACACCACAGACAGTGTGATGTTAAAGCAGCACATCCAAATGTCCCATTTATGTGGCACAGATGGAAAGCGTGTGAGGGGTCAGGAATGGCGCAGCACAAACTCTAGCTGTTCAGGAAGGCGACAGAAGGAGGACGAGGCTTCACTGTCTGTGCATGGAGAGGCCCTAGGACAGCAAGAAGGAAGAGCGAGGACAGAGCCTGCAAACAAATCCTGGACATTTACTTGCTCACAGCCAAATATCACTACTGGCGCGCCTTGCTCTAGTGGTTCGGTCAACTGCCTCTGGCCTAAGCATAGGCCACGTACATCCCAAGGGCCTGGGTCCGCATCCCAGACCAGGAAGAACAAACGATGTGCAATTATATACAAATAAAGTTCTTCCTCCTCCTCCCTCTGCCTGCCTGCTCGCCATCATTCCTGTCTGCATCTTTCCTTTAAAAACAAAAAATCACTACTTCTACAGGACCCCTAACGGTGCACAGCAGAAATGCTAATATTAACACTGATGCCTCGTGTTAACTTCTCTAGGGTCAGCATGGTTCCAAAGCATTTGTACTCGTTTAGTCTGTGACCAGGCCCAGGACCACTGCTTACCGCCCTGAAGGCCATACTTTAGAGGATGAACATTGGTGAAAAGAAAGCAAGTTTACTAGAGAGGCGCCAATGGAGGACGAAGGTGCCCTGCTGTCTCCGGGCCACTCCACGCACTGAAGGAGGTACAGGGACGATGCACACAAAGTGTATGTGTGTGTTTTGGGGGTGGAGGGGCTCACTGCGGGTTCAGGGGTACTTGGGGAATCCAGTCGGCTTAGCTGCAGACGGTACTAACCGGGCGAGGGGCGGCGGAGCTGGGCTGCTAGCTTATCAGCCCATCACGAGTCTTCTTGCCACAGTGGAGGAAAATGAGTTCAATCCATTATGTGTGTCTCTCCCAGGTAGGTTTACCTGTAACTAGATTGTATGTTCTTTAAATAGCATGGATTCCTCAGTTTTGCTAAATGGCTCAGTTCACTTGGTCCGGATTTACTGCCTGGTTATAAAATCTCACAGCTCTATGAGAGAGATACCTTGTTTATTCTATTCTAAGGGGCACTAGTTTTGCAATATTAATGTCCTTCCAAATCAGGTGGGACTTACTTTCAAAGGTGGCTAAATTTTACCTGAAAAGCTAGTTCTAAGAACCATAGTTCCCTTATTAAATGCTTAGAATTCTGTTAATATTGTTCATTCCTTCTTTGGTAGCTAAGACGTTTTTTAATAAATGAATTCTTCACTCCTTGTGACTTCTCATTTTTTATTTTTTGAACTTTGTATATAATTTTTTTTCTCCTGAAAACCTCTTGAGAAACTGGGCGGCCAGGGGCGGTGTGTGACTTAGAATCAAATAGAGACAGTAGGATTGTTAGCCTTATTTCACCAATGAGGAGGCTGGTGCACAGAAAGGTTAAGTCACTGGCCCAAGGTCACCCAGCTAGTAAGCAGTAGAGCTGGGATTCGAACCCAAGCAGTCTAGCTCCCAACGCCCCCTGTCTCATCTCTGATGTGAATCTCCTTAGTCATTTCCTTGACAGTCAGATGAAACTATTTATAAGTCTGAGAAAAAGAACCCAGGTAAGTAACATCTGTTCCTCAGTCTTACACGCTGCCGAGAGTTTCAGGTTGATATTCCGAGGCTTTTTCTTTGTTTCCGAGGTGGGAGACAGCTGTGCCAAATCAAGCAAGGAGAGCCGAGGTCACAGCGGGCGGTACCCCGGGGGACAAAATTAGAAGCCAAGAGCCCAAGGCTTTCAGCCCTGCTCCTGGAAATCCTCCTACCCAAATTCTGCCACACAGCCATGAAAGGACGCTCACCCACCCAGAGAAGTCCTTGAGAATTCGAAGTCAAAATTAAAATTAATGAATCCATCTAATTTGGACTCATAAAATGCGGGGGTGAAAGAAATCCCTGCAGCTGACAGCCGAGGTGACAGTTATTTCAGGAAAAGGACTTGAACTTCCTTGCCTTTGGATTTGAGTGTTTCCAAACGTGATTCTAAACCTCAACCTGAAACAAGACGCAGGACACGAGATCTTCCATGGGAGACAATCCCTTCAGCTTCCCAGTCATCCTGATGTGCGGGAAGAGGAGAGGGGGTAGCCTTCTATTCGCCCTCCTTGAGAGTCTCCCCCAGAAAGTCAGCGGCCAGCTAGCTCACACAGTTGGAAGTTAGATTCCTCATGGCTTTGTGGAAGGCCGGCATAACAGTCCTAAGCCCTCATTCGGTGACTGCAATTATCTGCATCTAAGAGCTTTTGATGCACTGATGTGATGTATGCTCAATCCCCCCTCAGAAGAAAGGCGAAATCTAAGACCCGCTTATGTGTCCCTAAGGGATACTCTTTACGGGATGGTCCATCAGGCGACCCCACACTCCTTTCTGGGGAAAGAGTGAGGAAAACACCTTCAAAGTGAAAAATCACATCTTTTCCCTTGATTTTCATCTCTTCAGCCAGCCTCCTCCCGGTTCCCTGAGGAAGACATTTCCAGAGCTGCTGGCAGCCGGCAGAGGACCTGCCTGCCTGCCTTCTCTGGGGCAGATGGTATTTGCATACTGACATATTGTAAATCTAATCACCCAGGTAACAGGCTCAGGTTAGCAACAGCCCAATGAAGGTCAGCCTGATTCCGTCTAAAATTAGAAGTCAGACCACGCTGATTTTTAACTGTTCCAGGTAGGATGCCCAGGGACAGGGCAAATCCAGTTCTTCGAGGAAACGTTCGGTTAGAATCAGCCATAAAGGCAGGGTAGGTCATTTCAACATGATGAAGATGTAGGTTTTGACCTGTGAAAGGTCTAACTCTGTGACTTTGTTGTTTTGGGAAAGAATCCACTTGGACTCCAGTCTCTGACAGTAGGGTCATCTTTGCATGCTCACAAGCAGTCAGAGCTAAAGGCTGCTCATTCTTTGCCAAGCATTCCAGGGGCCCTCCTGCAAAGGCTGGGGCTCTCTCTCCCTCTCTCTCCCTCTCTCTCTCCCTCTCCCTCTCTCTCTCTCTCTCCCTCTTT
>RJWH01003089.1:0-65707 GCA_004363575.1 Solenodon paradoxus
CCTCCCTCTACACCTACCAGGCCTCCTCATCTTTGGCCACACTGGACTTTTCAGTGTGAACATGTTAACTATTCTTGCCTCTGTGCCTCAGCCTTATTGTTCCTTTTTCCTGTGGTGCTTTCTCCCTACTTTATTGCTCTGAAAACTCCTACCCCAGCCTCTGCTTCTCTGAGAAACTTGCCCCTGGTGGGGTACGTTGCTTTCTCCTCTCTCCTCCCAAAGCACAGCACAGCACTTGTACTGCCATTAATGCTTTAAAATCTGACTTGTTAGTCCATCAGTTATTCAAGGGAGGAGCAATGTCATTCATCTTTGTCTTTTCAGAGCTCCTCACAAAAGCTGGCTCATGTGAGCTGCTGAGTACGCGTATCAATGGATGAGTGAGCGAATGAATGAATGAGTAATGGTAGGAGGGCTGGCTATGGGATCACAAAACCTTGATTGGCGCCCTAGCTCTGCCAACGACCACTTTGTGATCTTGGCCAAGTCACTTAGCCTCTCCTAACCTCAGATGCCCCACCTGCAAAACGGTAATAACTACACCCACGCTACCACCTCACAGGGCAGCAGTGAGGAACAAATGACATAATTGATGGGAAAGCACCTTGCAAGTTAAAAAGGGAGATTCACACGCCCCAGCAACACTAAATCTGCTAGACTGACTGGGATTCAAAACCCTGACTCCTGAGCACGGTGGGTGCTGGAAAAGGAGGCCTCCTGCTTTGGACTCTCCAAGAAACTGTCAGCAGAAGCATCTTTCAGTGCAAGCTTAAAGAAAGACGTGCGCGCTTACATGGAGAGGTGTTTTTAACAAATATAACATGAGAATGGAATTCTGTTTCCCCCACATCAATCCTTGAGAGCTAATTAATTCCACCTGGAGGAGGGAGCCAGGCTATGAGGCAAGGAAACATCCTTCTTATTCCATGTTTGGGAAAGAATTTACAGCAGCCCTCTCATGGGGATCTGGAGAAAGGCAACGGAGAATCCAAGTCATTGGTTTTGAACGATCGCAAAGATGATTTAGTCTGACCTCATCATTTTACAAGCAACCCAGAGAGGGGACATGATGAGCTCAAGAAACTGGAAAATGGCAGAATTGGGTCTGGCCTCTAACACTCATTTCACTGCGCTGTCTCTTCCATGGCCAGTGCTGCCGCTCCTGGACCATGATGACACTTCTTAGCCAGAGTCTGCTGATGGTTGTTAGACCAACCTGTGGCCAAAGTTAATTATTCAAGGAAATAGTCTTTACCGCAGGGGTCATTCTCGTCTCAGTAAACATTGTTTCCAAATGAATGCTTTCAAGTCGATGACCCTTGACCCTCCTCTTGCTGGCCTCCTAACAAGCTCCACTTTATCTGATCACTTGGGTTTTTGTTTGTTTTGTAAAGGCAAGGGGCAGGCAGGAATGAAGGTGAGTAGGCAGACAGGGAGAGAGAAGAGGAAGAAGCTCTTTATTTTATGTAGCTGTTCAACTTGGTTGTTGAACCCGGTCCCGAAGAGGGGCCTTGGGATGTGCGTGGACTGTGCCTGGTGGGGTACTACTTACGACACAGGCCATCAGGGCGCGCCCTGTTTTGGGAACACATCCGTTTAACAAGGTGTTTATAGCTCACCTTTGATATGTGGAGCTCCTGGGTAAACACTGGGCTCTGTGCTCGTTTTATGAGAATGAGAGGCAAAGTCCAAACTGCAATGGAGGCACCGTGAGCAGGTCCTCAAGATCTGGACCAGCCCCATCATGCAATCAGCTCACCGTGGCATCTTGACCAAGCATTTCCACGGTCTGACCTGAGTCTACAAATCTGGGAGAGAAGCTGAAGACCTTATCAATTTCAGGTCTATGAGATGAGCGGGGAATCCTGACAAGAAGAGGTCATGGCATTCAGATTTATTTTCTCAACTCAGATGACATCCCTAACTCAGGCCAAGGGAAAATTGTAGGGTGGGCTCAGGGATCGCATTCTTTAAAATAGGTGAGCAGTATGTTAGGCAAAACAGCAGCTTCAGCTGGGGCTAGCCATTCATCTCTTCTCTCATCTCTGTCACTGTGACACTGAAGGACAAGAGCCTCGGCCTTAGCCTCAGTCACAGTGCTTTTGCTTACTCAGTCTTACTCCACTAGGAAATATGTCGCCTTTTAGCTGATGTTTATGACAGTGTTCCCACCTTCTTCCCTGGCTAACTCATCAACACCCACCGTTTCAACTTCCACCAAGATGCTGAGGGCTCTTGAACTTTTTCTTAGTTCAGGGCAGGACCCAACATTCCTTTCCTTAGGTGTCACCTCTGAGCTTCAGCCACATATTTAGCATCTCCCCTTGACTGTCACATTGGATATCTCCTACCAGCACTACTACTCCTGCCCCAGTCTTCTTCATCCCAGTAATGACACCATTTTCAACGAGTTGACCAAGCAGAACCATGGAAATCGTCCTTGATGCCTAACCTGGCCATCTCCACCTTCAATCCAGCTCAGAGCCTTCCTTTCCTGTTTCCACCACTTTGGCCCTGATTCCTATCTTATCATTCCTCAGCCTTTTAACCTGCCTGCCTACTTCTTCCTTACTGTCTCTTTTTCTAATCTATCCACACTGGAGCTAAGAGCAGTGATTTCATCCAGGATGCACATTGGGATCTCACGGGGCAGCTTCAACCCATTGAGGCCTAGGTTCCAACCCCAGAAATTCTAACTTAATTGATCTGAGATGTGGTCTAGTATTGGGAGTCTTAGATGCCCATCAACTAATTATAATGCAAAGTGAAAGCTGAGGGCTACTGTGCTAAAATAATCTTTCAAGATAAAGTCTAAACTATACAACTGGCATTACCTAACCTTTCTCTTCCAGACCGTCACCTTCCTTATCCATTGCCTTAACTTCCCAAGCGATTCCAAGAGACTAGTAAAGATGAGACCACTTCTCTTAGTGACAGTCAGGAGGATGGATTTGATGGGAAGAGGCAAGGAGCTGATATAATCGTGAGCAGGAGCAAGGGCAGACGTAATGGAAATGGACAGTTCCACTGACCATTTTGTTCCCTCGCCACCCCAAACCCAGAGACATAATTAGTAAAAATGTTCTTGGATACAAAATCTGATATACCCTGATGCCATCCCACCCCCATCCCACGGTGGCTCAGGCTGCTAAGGCACAGCCTACAAAAGCCATGGGCACAGGTTCAAGACCCAGGACTGTGTGTGGGGAAAAAATGCTGATACACCTCCCAATTCCACTTTGTTGTGTTTACATCCTTCCAGCAAGGGAGTGAGTTTGATTGAGCAAGCACAACACCATAGCTCTTCTCCTGGTGAAAAGGAGGGTAGGAAGGGACAGCCCCTGACACCACAGAGGCCCTAGCAAACTATTGAGCACACACACCAAGTCCCAAAGGTGTATAACACAGTTCCTTGCATGATCTTTGAGTTCATTCCAAACCCTCCCAAGCTAGACATCGATGTTGGTTTTCTTTCTCTGTTTGCGCCTCTTTTCTTCCCATAGCACTCTTCTCTTGGTGTTTTACTTGTTTGTTCTTGCATTTTCTAATGTCTTTGTTCCCTTCTCTCCAGGGTTCTGTTCCTCTCTGGACTCTGAGTCATGCTCACCCATTGGATGCATTTGGTCTCCCCTGTGGAGGTGGCGCCGGTGAGGATGGGGACTCTTAGATCCAGGACTGGATGACCCTGCAGTCCGTATTCTTCGCAGTGCACCACGTATCCTTCAGTAATTTTTGCTTTTCTGATAAATCAAAGTTTTCTAAGAGCAGTCTAATCTGAACAGCATGAGGTCAGAAAGCAGATGTGACCTCAAGCGCAAGATTTTCCAGAGATTTGTGATTTCCAGATCATCTTGCAGTGAGGAGTCAGAGCTCTCCTGGGATATCTTAGGGGAGCATTTTCTTAGAGGAGCATTCTTTAGCAGTGGTGTGGGGGAGCAGAAAGTGCAGTGTTATGGATCAATCTAAAGTGTCCTGAATAAAAGTCTCGGTCAGCTTTAGAAAGTCACTTATCCTCTTGGAGCCTCATTTTTCTTGTCCATGACCAAGGATAATATATTTTCTTTTGTTCAGTTTACTGTGAAGATCCTATTGGAGAGTGTCTGGGGAAGCGCTCTTTAAACTGAAGAATTCTGAATGCATAAGGCATTGCTCGGCTAGTGCAAATGCAAATAATTGGAGCCTGGAAGTGAATCATGGGATAGACGTACATTAATTTGAAATGCCAAAGCTGACCAGGCATTGGATTCATCAAATGGTTCATATGGTTTTCCAACAAGGGATCATAATTCGTCTGGGGACATCCAAAACCTCCTATAAACAATACTGTACAGGATGTAACATGCTGAATATTAAGCTGTATGGGGCATGATACCCAGATTTACAACATACTGGCTGCTTTGCAATTTGAAAATCTAAAACCAGATTTTGGAAAGAAATGTTTCTCTCCCTGCCAGGGAGCATAGCCAAAGGAAGATAGAATTCAAAGGAGAAGGTCTAATGGTGCTTCTGGGGTCCAATCAGCACTCGTAAGCCTGAATGTCCACAGGGTGAGGCACAGCGCTAAGTCAATAGTGGAAGTGGGTTTCTAAAGAAGCAGACCAACAACTTCTCAGCAGCTGCCCACTGTGGCCATGTGAGAATCAGGGCTGAGCACACAAGATTTTCTGATTTTTTTAGGAGAAGCTGGAAATCTAGGCTTTTGTTTGTGCATGTATATGAAACTTATGCTTTTAGAGGTTGGCAGTTGATCACATTTCAAACACTGGGTGGGCCAAACCTATGGCACTGATTGGATTTGGCCCTTAGGCAACCCACTTATAACTTCTGCTCTGAGCCAACTGGCCACCCATTAGAACTACCTGGGGGAGATTTTAGAAATGTCAGTGCTCAGGCCTTACCTCAGATCAATTAATTCAGCATTTCTGAAGGTGAGTCTCAGACATTTATGTAAGTTGAAGCTGGCCAGGCGATTCTAGTGTTTGATCAGGTTTGAGAATCAGTACTTGAGAGACTTGCTACTTAAAATCTAGTCCTTGTCCTGAAAACTCTAAGACATTGATAAAAGTCCTTAAAGAGAATACAAATCAATGAAAAGCTCTTTCATGTTCACAGATTAGAAAAACTGATTTTGTTAAAATGCCATATTATCTAAAGTTATCTAAAGATTCAATGCAATCCCTATCAGGATTTTGATGACATTTTGTATAGAAATAGAAAACATAATCCTAAAATTTGTTTGGAACTGTAAAGGACACTGAATAACCAAAGCAAGCTTAAGAAAATTGGAGGCATCATATGTCCTGATTTCAAACTATACTACAAAGTTGTAGTCATCCCAACACTGTGATACTGGCATGAAAAATAGACACATAGATCAATATAACAGAGTAGAGAGCCCAGAAATAAACCTATGTATAGATGGTTGAGTAATATCTGACGATTGAGCCAAGAATACTCAACTGGAAAAAGGTAGCCTCTTTAATAAATTGTGTTGGGAAAACTGAATAATCACATGCACAAAGGTGGAATTGGACCCCTAGCTAATACCATTCACGAAAATTGACTCGATTCGAGACTTAACAAGCAACACCCAACACCCTAAAACTCCTAGAAGAAATCATAGAGGAAAGTCTTCCAAATTGGTCTTGGTAATGATTTTCTGAGTATGAAATGAAAATGCAGCCAACAAAAGCAAAAATCAACAAGTGAGACTACCCTGAACCAAAAAGTCTGCACAGCAAAAGACACAATCAAGAAGTGAAAGACAGACAATGAATGGGAAAAATATTTGCAAATCACATATTTGATAAGAGTTTAACATCCAAAATACATAAAGAATTCAACAACTCAGCAGCAAACAAAACAAATAATCCAATCTAATAATGGACACGGTCTCTTAATAGACATTTTCCCTAAGAAGATATGCTAACAGATACTCAAAAAAAAAAGCTCAGCAACAAGGAAATGCAAATCAAAACCATAATGGGACGTCACCTCACACCTGTTCAATGGCTCATATCAAAAAGGACAGACAGTAAGTATCATTGAAGATACAGAGAAAAGGGAACACTTGTGTGCCACTCTGGAGACTGTGAAGTATCATGCCCACTGTGGAAACCAGTACGGAGTTTCTTCAAAAATGTAAAAGTAGAATTATCATAAGAGTCAAGCAATCCCATCTGGGTACATGTCTGAAAAAAGTGAAATCACTAGCTCAAAAAGATATTTTCCACTGCCGTGTTTGTTGCAGCATTAATCACAATAGCAAAACAGAGTAACAACCTGCACATCCATCCATGGATGAATGAATACAGAGACTGTGATTATACATAATATATCACAATGGAATATTACTCCTCCATGAAAAAGAAACCCTACAATTCACAACAACCTGGATGGATTTAGAGGGCATGAAATAAGTCAGACAGAGAAATTATTGTATGATGTCATGTACATGTGGAATCTGAAAAACAAAACAACCACCAAAAAACACCCGAAGAAATAGTATACTGGGTTGCCTGGGGTTGAGAGAGGTGATGTGTATGGTTGAAATGGAAGAAGGTAGTTAAAAGGTGCAAACTTCCAGTGATAAACGAGCCAGGACCTGATGTACGTCATGTAGACTATAGGTAACAGTATGGTGCTATATACTTGAAAGCTGCTAAGAGAGTAGATCTTGAAAGTTCTCACCCTCTCAAATAATGGTCAGTCCGTGAAGTGATGGACGTGTTAACTCGCCTTACGACGGGCATCACTTTGTAATATATACATCCATAAAATCATCACATTGTATGCCTTAAATTTATGCAATAGTAGGTGTCAATTATATTTCAATAAACTCAGACAAAAGAACAAAATTGAAAAATGATAAGGAAAAAATAAGGCAAAAGCTTAAGAACAAATCACCTCTCTTCCAGAGAAACTCCGATGAAAATTGCATTTAAGTGTGTCTGTAGAGTTTTGTGTACTGCATCGCTATTTATTTCTAGTGTTACATATAAACACAATAACGAAACAGTTGCTTTCTTGGAAGCAAACAAAAAAAATCTAATTTCCAGACTGGCAGAGCTAGCACCCCTGGGAACTTGTAGGGTCTCTGTGTTTGGGGCCAGGATGGGGCCAGGAAGCCTTAACAAGGAGTCACGTCCCCGGTCCCGTATCTCAGACTTCAAGGTGTCCACAGACCATCCGAGAATCTTGTCCAAGTGCAGCCTCTGATCAGCCAGTCCCAGGAGGCCTGTGATTCTACATTTCTACACAGCTCCCAGGTGCTACCTGCAATGACAATGCAAAACCCAGTCTCGGAGTAGCCAGAGTCTGGATCAGGAGTCGGTAAGCCCTAATTCCCTGGGCCCATTCCACCCTGAAATCTGTTTCTTTTGTTTTCCTTTTTTTGTGTCTTCCTGTTCTCACCGAGCAACCGCGTTACATTACATAGGTTAAAGGTGTGCATCGCTGCCAATGCATCTCCGCATCTACTACGCTAAGTTCTCCACACAACTGTCCAGTTTTAACCTTCACCGAACAGTCGGACCCCCGCCTCACACCCTGTACCACCTGCGCGCCCCCACCCAAACCTCTTTGTGGGTCGCATCCAAGCTGAGAATGATTTTGAATGACTGGGGAAAAAAATCCAAAGTAAAATGTCATTTCAGGACTCGTGAAAATGATGAGAAATTCTCACTGTGCTGCCGCAGAGGAAGCTGACTGGAGCACAGCTGCTGTCCCCTTCCCTTCCCTGTAGTCTGCGACTGTTCGCAGCCATGGCAGACAGAGGTCAGCAGCTGGGAAAGACACTGCTGAGACCACCAGCCCTAAAAGATGAGCTGCCTGGCCTTTGTAGACTAAGTTTGCTGGCCCCTGGTCGCTGGTCATCCCGCAGGCGTGGCCTCGGCACAGCCTGCCTTGCCCTTCTTCTAGCTACACATCTGCTCTGTGACCCACCAGCGACTCACTCCCTCTGATGCACGGAGTCCGTTTCCCCTTCTGAAAGCGGGAGCTGTAACACCTGCCTCACTGATGCAAGAGAAGTGGGCACGTGGCCGGTGCACTCAGCTCATGGTAGACACGCTTGCAGTTGATTTACCTGGTCCCCTCTGTGTCTGCATGGCCTTTGGTTAGATGTCACTATGTCACCTCCAGTTGAGAGATCCAATGCATCTGTGGAGGCAGATGATCTAGAGGCTGCAAATGTGGTGCATTAACTATTGAAAAACGGTGTCATATCAGAAATACAGTCCTTTCCACCACCCCCTGGCCCTGGGATTCATTTATTCATTCACTCATCCTACCTATCCCTGTCATAGGTCAGACTGCTGTAACAGAATACCATAGACTGGGTGACTTATAAACAATATTTATTTCTCACATTCTGGAGACTGGAAAGTCCCAGATCAAGGCATCAGCAGATTCTGTGTCTGGTGAAGCCCACTTCCTGGTTCATGGCCATCCTCTCCTGTGTCCTCACATGGTAGAAAGGGCACCAGAGCTCCTGGGGGGGATCTCTTTTATAAGGGCACTAATTCCATTCATGAGGATTCCACCCTAATAGCCTAGTCACTTCACAAAGGCCTTATCTGCAATGTCATCCCCCTGGGGCTTATGTTTCGGCATACAAATTACGGGGGAACACAAACATTCAGTGATAGCAATCCCCACAACCGTTGAGGTAGCCCCATCCCAGCTGCTGCCCGCTGCACAGGGTGCCATTTAACCCTCACTCCACGTCTGCCCTTCTTTCCTGCACTGTGATCCAGTGTGGACCCTGGAGATGCTTCTCCTTTGTCACTTTATATTATATATATGTGTGTGTGCATGCATGTGTGCATGCGTGTGTGTGTATGTGTGTGCATATAGATATTTTTAAAGGTGCAGGCAGGAATGAGGGAGAGCAGACAGGTAGGCAAGAAACAAGAGAAAGAAGAAGCACTCCATAATTTTTACTTTAGTTAGCGTCCATTGTGGTTTCCTTTATCCACCCCCCAGACACCCAGGTCACAAACTGGGTCCTTGGGATATATGTGGACTGCGCCAGCGGATTTACCCACTAAGTCACCAGAGTGCATGCACATACACATGCAATACACACATACATATATAATGCATACGTGTCTACATGTATATATACACATACATATATACAGCACACATCATGGTTTAAGGAAACTTTATATTAAAATTTCAAATTATTAGCTGTGGCTCCTACCTCCTGGTTAGACCCTGCCTAATGCACCAGCCACAGCAATAGCCTCCTCCTTCTGGCCCCTCTCAGGAATGCGCCTCTCATCCAACAGCAGGATGCGCCTCTCATCCAACAGCAGGATCCCTGCTCCTAAGCCAAGCTCTGACCTGCTGTTCTCCCAGTCCACCCCTAGACCCACGCGCTGGCTTCCCTCTGCTGAGTAAGGCCCTCACTCCTGAGCCAGGCATGCAGACCTTGGCAATGCAGTGCCTGTTACCTTCCAACCCTCAGCTCCTGTTACTCCTGTCACATTCCCTGGCTTACCCAGCCAGACGGCACCACCTACTCTCCTCTCTGCAAACCCAGATGCCTCTGCATTTGCTCATGCAGTTTCTTGCCCCCTAGGACCCCTTCTGCCCTTCCTCTGTCTCCCTGGTGCCATGTATTTAAAGCTCAAACATTCTCTAAGCCAGCTCTAGCAGCTCCCAGCAGGAAACATTTATCTCTCACAACACGTTATGAACATCAACACATTATCCATTTGTAGCTTGTGATGCAATTGGACACACTACGCCACTGCCCAGTGACCCCTATAGGTTTCCTGAGACCGAATCCATTGTAAATAATCTTTGTATTCATCTAAGGCATGTAACAGAGACTTCAGCCTAACAGATGAGGCCAAACGTTTTTTTTTTAAGAGAGAAACTTTACATTTTTATGGGTCTTTTGAAGTCATCTTTGATCTAGAGTAAGTATAGCCAAGCAGCTTGTGTCTTGTTTCTCCACCTAATCAATTAGAAGTGGTTGTGTGACATACTGGGCAGAAGTATAGATAAAGCTCTATCCAGCCTCAGGGGGCAAGAGTACATGGTTGATTAGTAATGTCTGTCGTGAACGTGGCAGGAAAAGGTCAGAAAACACAAAATAGGCTTGTCATTTCTCTTCGAGGTGTTTGGCTGAACAGATTGAATAAGACTCCTTTGGAATATATGCATAATTCAAAGTACAATATCAGGATCAGAAGAGATAGGATTTTTTGTCCCCAAAGAAAATGTAGTTTCCTAATTCTTCTATGAATCCTTTGACAACTTCACACACCTAAGCGATAGTGAGAAGATTTCATGTGGTCCTAGTTTACAAGCTCATTGCTGTTCAATTTTATCAGTGCAGATTCAGTTGCAGAAAGAAACACCCTAGTTATATTAAGTAAAAAGCAATATGAGAGAAGGAATTTGGTCCTGAAAAGATAATTGATAGGATTGAGGGCAAGCTCTGTGCCGAGTCTCTAGAAGTAGTTCCTAGCTTAACACTATGGAGCTAGGCTTCCAAAGGAGCTCTGCCATAATCTAGAAGGTGGGTAAACATTCATTCGACCTGATCATCTCAAGCACTGTTCACCGTTCCAATGTAGTGGACTCTTGGTATGTTCTCGCTCCAAATTGCTTCCCTGCTCTACCCATCTGATTCTATGCCCTGGAGGGCCTTATTCTCATCCTCTGTCTGGCAGTGGGAGAGTGGGGAAGTAGGATTGCCCTCCTTATAAATGAAGGCCTGTAGAAGGAAAGATCATCTTGCTGGCTGGTCTGGTTCTTGTTTCCTTTGTTATCACTTTATCTTGATACAGGTGAAGATGCCACAGGGCTCAGGCAGGACTGTGAGAGGAGTAAACCCTTGGTCTTCCTCTGGTTCAACCCAGTAATGGAGGATGTTGCTGATGAAATGACCTTGTCATAGGTGGTAGGTGTTTCTCCATCAGTGCTCAGTGCCTGAAGACTCACACATGTCAGGGCACTCCATATGCCTCTACTGATTCCACTCACAGTGTGTAGTCTGCTCTATTCCCAATGTGTCTCACATTCTCATAGTCTGACACCAGGTGCCTCCTGATCTTCATATCATCAGAACTCCCAAATGTGCAGTGACAGAAATCGGTGGAGTCTTCCTTTCCCACCTAAAACCCCAGTAGGACTGAAGAATCAATATCCACCCTAAACTCACTTCACTGGTATAGGGGTCTCAGAAATCTTCAGAGGAGACACAGGAACTCAACCTTTTGCGCAGGTGGATCCCCAAGCTTCAAGGGGTAAGAGTCCAATATCCCCTGGGAGATGAGAGATAGGAAGACATACATACCAAGAAGCTTTATTCTCTACTTCTGTATTTCTCCTATAAGTCTGCACGAAAGCATAGATTTTTGTTGGCTATTAAGACCACAAAAAGAAATATCAGATACGATATGGCTCCTACAGTCTCAACAAAGTCGTTGATAATCTTGCCAAAGACTTTAAGATTCTAAGTCTGAATATTGTCGTCAGTTTCTAGAAAATACAAAGGACAGAGGAACATGAAGAACTATACCAAGTGTGTGCAATCAGCAAAATCAACTACGGAAACTAACAAGTCAATACTCCTGAGTTTATCAGCTGGTGAGTTATAATGACAGGAAGGAGATGGAGATTAACACAGATACAAATTAAAAAGCATACGAAAGACACATCACACTTTTTAAATGAGCTAAATTCAATCTTGGGATGTACATAGGTGGGTGATAACACTTTATAAACATACACGGAAGTGATAGAAACAACGTTTTATGTTTTATGGGGTGAGGAAGGGGTGGTGACAAAGTCCTCTTTCCTTGACCCAGGCAGGGTTCATCTTATCATAAATCATTAGACCATACTCTGACTTGTGTGGTGTCCTGTACCTGGGTTTCATGTTATAATAAAAATGTTTGAAAAATAAAGAAAAAAGCAGAAAGGAAATTTGTTCCGGAGAAGGGAATGATTGTAGGTGAAAGACTCCTGGAGAGGATTGGGAGTCATGGGGGAGAATACCATCCAGCCCTGTCCCTGAAAAAGCCCTACAGAAGTTTTGCCTCCACCACCCAACTCTACAATAATGGGCCAGTGCAGCTAACTCCAAAGGCCCCCATCGCCCTTTATATTCTGAGCATGCTGTGGTTAGAATTTTGTTGGGAGTTGAGCCCAGAGGTTGACTCAGTTTTCGTGCAGAGATGAACCCTGGACTATCGTTCACATTCGAAATATATTTGGTAAGCAAATATGCTGTAATATGGTAAAAGAATATGACAGGCACTGCTAGGAGCCTACTCAATATTCACCCAGTCTCCCTGTTTCTTTAGGAGCAAAACCCTAACTAGGCATGCTTTGGTGGCTTAGGTGTTAAGCTTGTGCCTGGGGCTCAGTCCACATACAGCTCAAGGACCTAGGTTTATGGCCCGAGGCTGGGGGCAACAACTAACTAAATAAAGATGCTTCTTGATGTGATATATATATATATATATATGTATGTATATCTCTGTGTGTATGCATAATGGAATACTACACAGTCCTTAGAAGAGATGAAATCCTGTATTCGAATCAACATGGGTGGATCTAGAGGGGATTATGTAAGTAAAATAAGTCAAAAGAAGAGAGCTTGATACCAGACGGTCTTGCAGGTGGAATGTGAATAGAGAAAAACAAAGGAACAAATGCAACAAAACCAACCCTTGATCACTTGCAGTAGAACTGAGGTCACCAATAGGGAATGGGATGGAGAGAAGGGGGACAAATGGTGGCGGAGCCCACTGGACAATGGTGAAGAACACTTGGTGATTTGGTGGAAGGCAGGATGCGTTGACATATGTCTAAGGAAAAGGGAAACCGTACATATGGGGAACCTATACATGAGTTTATTTTAATTTGTAAAACAAAGGTGCTATAATAAGATACTTTAACAAATTAAAAAAACGTTTCTTCCTCCTCTCTCCTCCTTCCTGCCTGCCTACCTACTTTCCTCTAAAAGACAAAGCTGATGAGTAGGGGCAGCAATGTGGGAAGCTAGAACAAACCCCATTTCCCAGGTCCTAGTGCACAGAGCTGGCCAGGGAAGCCTGTGGGTGAGGCTTCCAGGGACTTCGTTGTTTGTCTTCTTGATAAAAAATAGCAGGCTCAACTGGTTTATGATTTTTCCCCTGTGTCCTTCCTCCGCTTCTCACCTGCAGCTAGAATAAAGGCCTAGAAGTGCCCCCGTCTTCCAGCCTGGGAAAGGGGACCGTGTGCTCTGCGGCGGAGCGGGAAGATGGGGGAAGCTTGAGCTCCTGGTGGCATCGCGATGCTACTGCACCATCCCTGGAGGCTGCTTCCAGACTCCTGATAGGAAGAAGAGGAAATCTCTTGCTGGTTAAACCCCCCGTGACTGGGTTTCTGCCATCTCTAGCCAAATGGCCTTCTCAAGAAAGGGGGGCCTCTGTCTGTGAAAGACCATGTGTTCAAAATGAAAGCACAGATTATCCTGAAAAGTAGACACTGACCTGGTAACTGTCACCTGCATCTCTGTACACTGACGGGGCCTGAGAGCCCACGGTGAGAAGACAGTGGCTCTGGCCCGGTAGTGAAAACGGCTCCCGTGAGGGCTCCCTGGGTTTCACCGACTGGTGGTAGAGAGAAAATGTTCCAGGGTAACGGAGGTGTGGCCCGGAGATTCTGAAGCTTCCCGGGCTCATCAGAAACCAAACCCCAACATGGCAGGAGAAGAGCTTTGCAAGCAGTAGAGCATTGTGCGTCCGGCTACTACAGACACAGGGGTAGAGTGGTCTGCTGTTTGTCAACTCCCCATCTCTTCCGACTGCCTTGCACTCAGCTGGCTCCCCTCATTTATATCGAATACCCGTCCCTCTAGGCATTAGGATTTACCATCTGTGCTCCACTCAGTGGAACTTCCCTTGAATGCAAACTGTGGAATCAGTCGGAACCAAGGTAAATCCCTCAAGAGGGAAATTGATTTCTAGTAAATTCCTTCATCATTTTTAGATATCACTTTTGAACATTCATCCTAAAGAAATACTTTTGCATGCATCCTAAGCAGCAAAAGTAAATACTTCATCACACTACTGTTTAGAACTTAAGCTGGGAATAATTTTAATGCCTAACTACTAGGGAGTAGATAATTCAACCATAGTACCTCCACGTCACAGAGTATACTAGGCAGTCGTAAAAGATGGCATTAGTCATAATAAGACAGCACTATCGGTTCAAACTTTGAAAAACCCCTAGTGTATATTAAATGAAAAGAGCAGCTCAAGAGAATACAAAATATCATGCAATTTATGTCTAATAAACAAAATTAAATACATATACTATGTATGTACGTGGATGGAGAGAAAACACTTAAGGAGGCAGCTTTTTTAATTCATAGCAATGGTGAAATGAGATGAATTGTGGACAGCAGTCAAGGAAGCGTCTGACTTTATTGGTGGTGTTTCCATTTGTTTTTCACCGAGAGTGTATTCGTGTATCATTTGGACTGTGAAAAATTTCAAAGACAGTTTCTGCTCTGTACAGAAGCTCATTTCTCAGATCAAACAGAGAACACAGAAAAGCCGATCACCAGGAAGAAGTCTGTTTGCCAGCTTCGTTCTGTACCTCTGGGCTTTGCTGGTAGAGTTCCAACTCCAAATGCGCCGCGGCCTCCGCACTGCACGCCTTCTTGCCAGACTCAGTGTTCCGACCCGAGGTTTGGAAAACACAGTCACTGTATTGCCTTGCACACACAGCCGTTTCTAAGCAACTGCATATCAAGGACACATCAAATTTACCAAAAATATACTCTGGAAGCCTCCGTGTCCCCAAACAAGTCTCTATAATGTGTCACTTCTGACCAATATAAATTCTTGCGGGCTCAGAGCATGAGGGAAATCCATCCAAGTGTTCCAGCTCACTCCAAATGGCGTAATGACAGTGCAGCTGGAAACAGCACTCAGAGGGCATTGCTCTGTGGAGCCGAGCTGCCTGCTGGCCCTCAGGTTTCCTCAGCGACTGAGTGCCAAAACTGTGGCTGCTGCCAGCTCCCCTTCACCTCTAGACAGATGCCCGGCTCCATGAGAGAGGCTGGCTGGGGCATTTCCACAGCCGGTGGGAGCCTCTGATCCAGGCTGCCCTTAAAGAGCTGGGACTTAGTTTTTGGGGTGACCTACAGAGGAGGGGAGGGCTGCTCATAAAATCACAGACTCTACTGAGCTAGACCTTGCTTAGCGGGTAAGTTGACGTCTAAATCATGGCCTGGGTGTGGACCAGACTACAGGACAAGCCCAGTGGGCACACTGCCCCCAGAGCAGGAACTCAAAGGAAATGTAAATCAAAACCACAATGAGATACCACTCACACCCATTAGCATGGCGATTATAAAAAAACAAAAAGACAAAGAAACAAAACACCCTGAAAATAGTTAAGTGTTGAGCAACATGTGGGGAAACTGGAACCCCGGTGCATTGCTGGTGGAAATGCAAAATGGTGCAGACTCCATGGAAAAAATTAAACACGGAATTCCTATATGACTTAGCAACTTCTCTTCTGGGTATTTGTCCAAAAGAATCAAAAGCAGAGTCATCTCACAATGGTCATTGCGATGCCCCAAAGGTGGAGCAGCACAGTCTCCATCAGGAGATGAATGGATAAATGCAATGCGATGAATTCATGCATGAAATAGTAGTGAATCTTAAAAAGGAATGGAGTTTTGATACCTGCTACAGCATGGATGAAACTTGAAGACACTCAGTCAAGTGAAAGACGTCAGGCACAAAATGGTAACTAGTGCATGGCTCCAATTATAAGAGGTTCCTCAAATAATCAAATTTATAGAAACAGAAAGTAGCACAGTGGGTACCAGGGATTGGAGGAAGGAGTAATGGGGAATCAGCGTTTAATGGGTATAGAGGCCCATTGGGAAGATGAAAACATTCTAGAGATGAATATTTATGATCGTTGCACAACAATCTGAGTGTATTTAATGCCACTGAGCTGGATTAAAACTGGTAAAAATGGCACATTTAAATATGTGTATGTGTTACTGAAATGAAACTAGAATAAGAAAAGAAAAAAGGAAGAAGAATGACACCCAGGCCAAAGAAGCCTACTTTGGTGGCAAAAGGATGTGGTGGAGGAAGCTGGACTCACCCCAGAAGGCCCTAAGCTTTCGTCTGCTGCTGTCCAGGCTCATGTGAACAAAGTTTTACAGGAGGCATTAAAGCTGGCTATCTGCCACTCCAGACCAAATGTCATCGTAAATCTAGAGGGAGTAAAAGTAATGATACCTTTAGTCGGGTCTTTGTTCTTGGTGGCGGTTGTCAGGAGGGTAGGAATTCACATCCAATTTGACAGGTGTGTGCTGAGCTCATTTTCCCTTAGAAGGTCAGGCTTTTTCTTCTTTGCCTTTCCCTCCTCTATAGGGGACAGCCATATGTTAAATCACGTGTCTGTGTTAATGCAAATGTGGAATTGCATATGACTGGCATGCCTGCTACACCGGGATGGGTTAAGTCAGCTGGGTGGGAGAGTCCTGAGAGCTGAGATCCTGGAGTGTCTTTGAGGGATAGAGTGTGGTCGCATGTCCGCTGAGCAACTGTGTGACAAGTGTCTGAGAGAGACAGTGTGTGTGCCGAAGTGGTGGGGAGGTGGGTGTGTACATTTACTCATGTTTTCATCCAGAAATGTTCACATGAACCCTGAGTAGGGATAAGCAGGCATGGCTTATTAAGCATCACCACAAGTCAGATTACAAAGCCAGGCTTAGAGAGAGGAAGGAAAGCATCCGCACTGCTGCATGAGTTAGCGGTGCAGCTGGGACCAGAACCACGTTGCTTTGAGTTGCAAGCTCTGGACACTGGGTGTGCTCATTGCCTCTGGAGCCTTTTTACTTTGAGTTTTCAGGTTGGCGATATTTGTTCCAGGTTCAGTAATTATAGTTAAGTTTGCCATTCTTTGTATAGGTTGATTCTAAAAGTCAAATGTCAATACACAGGCAAAAAATTAATTTCATCCCTGCCACAAACATAAAAAAAAGCGAACTCCACTCAAAGTGGACCAAAGAACTAAGTGTAAGAGCTAAGATTACAAAAAAAAAAAAAAAAAAAGAAGAAGAAATCATAAGATTGTCTTGGGGATAATTTTCTAGCTATGACATTGAGAGCACGAGCAGCTATAGAAAACAAAGGAAACTTGAACTTCATAAAAATGTAACCCTTTTGTACTTCAGAGGAAATTTACAAGAAAATTAAAAGAGAGCATGGGACAAAATATTGGTAGATGAGACAGCTGATAACAGTCTGGCACCCAGATTGCAAAAGAAGATTAAAAAAATTTTAATTCAATAACAAAAAGACTAATAACCTAAATTTAAAATAGGTAAAGGAATTGAATAGATATTTCTCTAAATGATATCCATAAATGACCAATAAGCACATTAAAAAGAAATTCAGTATCCTTAGGGAACTGCAAATCTGAATCACAATAGTATACAAGGTCCCACCCACTTGGACTGACACCAAAAACATGAATAATAACAAATGTTGGAGAGAATGTGGAAAAATTGGAATCCTCATAAATTGCTGGTAAGAATGCAAAATGGTGCAGCTGCTGTGGAAAATAATTTAACAAGTCCTCAAAAGGTTAAGGAGAAGCCAGCAGATGACCCAGCAATGCTACTCCTAGGAATACTCTCAAAAAAGTTGAAAGCAGGTGTTCAAAGAAAATGTTTATAACAGCATTATTTATGAGAGCCAAAAAGTAGAAATGATGAGTGGAGAAGCAAAATGTGATCTGTTCAGAGAATGGAATATTAGTCAGTGACAAAAAGGCACAAAGTGCTCATTTGTGCTGCAACGTAATTTTAAAATACTATGCCAAGTAAGAGAAACCAGACCTAAAAGGCCACAGTTTGTGTCATTCCATGTATTTGCAGTGTCCAGAATAAGGAAAGTCTCAGGGACAAAAATTATCCTAGTGGTGGCCAGAGGCTGGGAAATAGATGACTCCCTAGAGGAATCGTCCCAGAGATGTGGGAGTTCATGATAATGAGAACATGAACATGTTCTGGAATTAGGTAGTGGTGATGGCAAACTTTGGGACTCTACTGACATTGCTGAACTGTGTGCATTATGAACGTGGATTTTATACGTGAATTGACCTCATTTGAAAAATAAAGTTTACATTGGTGCCATGCGCAAAACTTAATTCAAAATGGATCAAAGACTTGGCTGTTAGACTTGAAACCATAAAATACATAAAGAAAAATGCAAGAAAAATGCTCCATGACATCAACCTCAGATGTTCTTGGGGAATGACATCCCTGGCAAAGGAAACGCAGTAAAACTAAACATTTGAAATTGCAGCAAGCTAAAAAGTTTCTGCACAGTGAAAGAAAGCACCACTAAAACAAAAAGGCAACACACTGAAGGGGAGAAAGTATTTGCACACCACACAATAGCAGGAGGGTAAACTCTAAAAGATATAAAGGGCTCATACAACTCTACAGTAAAAATGCACATGACCCATTCAAAAAAATGGGCAGAAGAGCTGAATAGACACCTTTCTAGAGAAGACACACCGATCAGCATCAGAGAAAAGCAAATGAAAAAACAAAATGAGATATCGTTTCATACCAGTGGGAGTGGTCTGTATCAAAATGATCAGAAACAACTGCTGGAGGGACTGTGCAGGACTGCTGATGGGAATAGACATTAGCACAACGTCTTTGGAAAACAGTATGGAAGTTGGTTTAAAAAAAAAAAGATGGATCTACCATTAACTCTAGCAATCCCACTTCCACGCATATACCCCGAGGAGACAAAATCTCTAATCAGAAAAAAAAGTCTGCACCCCGATGTCCACAGCAGCACAGTTCACAAGAGCCAAGACATGGAAACAGTCTAAATGCCCATCAACAGATGACAACTACAGAAGCTGTTTTACCAACATTCAGTGAAATTCTATGTAGCTATTAAAAAAACAGATGAGCCCTTTGCCACAGTGTGGGTGGAAATGGAAGATTGCTAAGGGAAATAAGCCAGAAAGAAAAAGATAAGTAGAGGATGATTTTACTCATAGGCATAAAGTATAAAGAAACAACAAAACCCCAGGCAAACCTCCATAAAACTCACAGGAGACAAAATCGTGAGTACGGGGGTGTGGGGATGGGTTGGGACACGGGAAGGAAGGAGTTAGCAAGGTGGTGGAGATCGGCACTGGAACTTTGGAGGTGGGTTTGGTATGAATTACACACAGACAGAAGTGTGAGTTCAATATCCTAGAAAGCATATAGCAATGTGAAATAATAAAGCAATACATATATAAATTAAAATAAAGTTTAAAATATTTTTAAAAATCAATCAGCAGCATTAGCATGTGAGTGACTAGATGAATACTGCATTATGCTGAGCTAGTGAGGAGAAGGATGGGTCCTGTCTTCACTCGTTTCCTTACCGATGGTGATTTGTAATGACGGATACCTTAAACCTATAAAATATTATAATGCAATGCTCTTCTAATAAAATGTTTTCAGATTCCTGTGGCTTCTAGTTATCTTGTTCATTTCACTGATCAATTTTAGAAAAAGTAACAATTACGCATAGAAATTTTTTTTTAAAGTACAGAAATATCAATAACGAAAAATGACCTAACACCTCTGCATAGCACCTACACTGGTCCCTTCTCTGTATCCTTTTCCTCAGGCTTTTAAAAAATGTTTGATCTCAAAGAAAAGTCTAGAGCAGCCCACGTAAACTCCCCCTTTCATTTTCTACAGCTGCATTTTATTCTGTTCCATAGATTACGATAAGCTATTTAACGAGTTTTCTCTAGGGAAGTCGCTGTTTTCAGTCTTGTACTGTTAAAAGCTATGTCACAATGCATGCCCTGGTAAATGCATGCGTATCTGAATAGATCTATGGGATGCATTGCTACAGCGGAATTTTTAGATGAAAGAGTGCTTTAATTTTGATGGATATTTTTCAGAGTCCTCCATGGACTGTGAACAAATTATAGTCCCATATATAATTGTCAGAATGAGTCTTGCCCCACCCCATTTCCCACAGGGATATTATCAAACATTTCACTTCTTACGAATCTTATCGTGTCTCACTGTGGTTACAATTAGCATTTCTCTTAGTGGAAGGTGAGTATCTTCTCCCAGATTGTTAAGCACATTTTTTTTCTGTGAATTATCTGTCTACTCTGCTATTGGATTTTAACTTTCATTGGATTTTAGGAAGTCTTTATATATTACTATAATATTATCTTTCCCTTTATTGATTTATGTGCTCAAATCACCTTTCCCATTTCCAATTTGTGTCCGTCTATCACCCATTTCCTTGACCATCAATCTGTCATTCAGTAAAAGGACCTATGACCCAGGCACTGCACCAAATGCTGGGAAATGAACCAGAATCAGCTTTGGTCCTCGGGGTGAGCCGGGCCAACACAAATGCAAGCAGGGACAAGACGATTCTGTGGGTCTTCTTGCCATGGTTTTCTCTGCACAGAGAGCAGCCAAAGGGGGCTGATAACTAGGGTTTCCAACTAGGTCAGAAGGGTCCTTAAGTGACTCCTGGTGGCTCAGGCACCAAGACAGTGGCTGAAGCATAGACCATGTAAAACCCAAGGACCCGAGTTCATGATCCAGGCCAGGGTGCATAACCAAACACAAATAAATAAGTGAAAAGTGCTTACTTCGCTTCTACCCACCTAACCTTCCTTCCTCCCTTTCTGCCTTAAAAAATTCTCTTCCTCCTCTCCCTTTCATCCTCTCTAGTTGTTCCATTTTTTTATTGTAGTGACTTTTATTTTACACAATAAAATACTCATATGTGCAGATTCCTCATATGAACATTGCTCTCATTTCCCCATTACTCAAATACATGTCACTATACCCTGCCCTCCACCAAATCAACAGGTGTTCTTCAGCATAGCCCAGTGGGGTCCCCACCACTGGCCCCCCCACCCTACCCCCCTCCATTCCCTATTGGTAACCTCAGTTCTATTGCAAGTGTCCAAGGGTTGGTTTTATTTTATCTATTCCTGTGATTTGTCTATTCACATTGTACCTACGAATGTGGTCATCTGGTATCCTTTTTCTTTTGACTTATTTCACTTAGCATAATCCTCCCTAGATTCATCCATGTTGATACAAATGACAGGGTTTCATCTCTTCTAAGGGCTGTGTAGTATTCCATTGTGTATATGTACCACATCTTCTTTATCCATTCGAAGTTGGGTACTTAGGTAGCTTCTAGTTCTTAGCTATTGTGAAAACAGTTGCAATAAAAATAGGCATGCATAAATCTCTACGAATGAGTGTTTTTGTATTTTGGGGGCAAATACCCAGAAGGTGGATGGCAGGATCATATGGGTTTTCCATATTCAACTTTTTGAGGGATCTCCATACTGTTTTCCATAGGGTTTGCACCAATTTGCACTCCCACCAATAGTGTAAAAGTACTCCCATTTCTTCACAGGCTCAAAAGTGTGTTGTTTCCAGCCAGTATCTTGGGTATAAGGTGATATCTCATTGTTGTTTTGATTTGCATTTCCCTGATAGCCAGCAAGTAGAAACATGTTTCCATGTGCCCGTTGGCCATCTGTATATACTCTTCAGAAGAGTGTCTCTCCAATTCCTCTTCCCAATTTTTGACTGGATTGCCTGTTTTACTGTTACTGAGCTGTATGAGTTCTTTGTATACTTTAGATATTAAGGCCTTGTCAGAAATATGAAATGCAAATATCTTCTCACAGTAGGTTGTCTTTTTTTTATTTTGGTGATGTTTTCTTTTGCTGTGAAGAAACTTTTAAGTTTGATGTAGTCCCAGTTGTTATTTTTGTTTTAGTTTCCCTTGATCCTGGAGTCGAGTCCCCAGACGTCTCCCTAAAGCTGGCATCACGGAATGTCTTTCCTATGTTATCTTCCAAGAATTTTATGGTCCTTATGTACCAAGTCTCTAGTCCATTTTGAGTTAATTTTTGTGAATGGTATTAGGAGAGTGGTCTAGCTTCATTCTTTTGCACAAGGCTATCCAGTTAACCCAACACCATTTATTGAAAAGACTTTCCTTTCTCCATCATATGCTTTTGACTCTTTCATAATAGATTAACTGACTGTATGTGAATAGGTCAGTTTCTGATGATTTATTTCTATTCCACCGGTCTGTGCCTCTGTTATTATTCTGGTACCATACTGATTTGATCACTATTGCTTTGTAGTATAGCTCAATGTCTGGGAGTGTAATTCCTCCAGATTCATACTTTTTTTTTCTCATAACTGCTTTGGTTATTCAAGGTCTTTTGTGGTTCCATATGAATTTTAAGATTTTTTTTGCCCTATTTCCTGAAAATAAGCCTGTAGGCTTTTAATGGGGAGTGCATTAAATTTATATATCGCTTAATGATGTTGTTTCTTCCCAACCATGAACAGGGGATGTCTGTCAGTCTCCTTGGATCCTCCTCTATTTCTTTTAAGAATGACTTGCAGTTTTTATTGTATAGGTCTTTCACCCGCTTTGTTAAGTATATTCCAACATAGTTGATTCCTTTTGCTCTACTTTAAACTGTGTAATTTCCTTGATTTCATTTTCTTCTTACATATTTATATAAAATAATGAGATGGATTTTTATTCATTGATTTTGTAGCATGCTACTTTATTGTATTCATTGATTAGTTCCAGCAGTTTTTTGACAGATTTTTTAGGGTTTTCAATATATATGATCATGCCATTTGCAAGTAACGAGAGTTTTACTTCCTCTTTTCCAATTTGGATTCCTTTCATTTCTTTTTCTTGCTTAATTGATCTGACTAAGACCAGATCAATGATATCAAAGAGCAATGGTGAGAGTGGACAACCTTGTCTTTTTCCTGACCTTAGCGGGAATGCTTTCAATTTTTGCCATTGACTATTATGTGACTATTAGTTTTCTTATATACCTTTATTATGCTGAGATACATAACTTCTATCTTCATTTTATGCAGAATTTTGTCATAAATTGGCGTTGGATCTTTTTTAAAGCTTTCTCTGCATTTATTGATATGATTATGAGGTTTTTCTCTTTGCTCTTATTGATATGGTATATTATATTGATAGATTGATGAATGCTGAACCACCCTTGCATCCCTGGGATAAATCCCACTTGGTCATGATGATCTGTTTGATGCCTTGTTGGATGCAGTTTGCTAATATTTTGTTGAGAATTGTTGCATTCTTCATTAGATATATTGGTTTGTAATTTTCTTTTTTGGTGAAATCTCTGTCAGCTATGGTATCAGTATGATGTCAACATCATAGAAAGCATTTTCTTTTATTTCTGCTTGAATTTGAATTATTTCCCTTCTTCTATTTTAACTATCCTTCTTTCTCTAGTTGTGTTAAATGTATATTGTTTATGTGTGATTTTTCTTGTTTCTTGAGATGAGCCTGGATCGCAGTGAACTCTTAGAACTACTTTGGCTGCATTCCATAGTTTCTGGTAGCTTGTGTCTTCATTCTCATTTGCCTCTTAAGTATTTTTAAGGTTCCTTTTTGATTTCCTCTTTTACCCAAAAGTCATTCAGAAGTGTATTATTGAGTCTCCAGTTAATTTGGGCTCTTCCAGCTTTCTTTTTGTGGTTGATTTCTAGTTTTAAGTCGTTGTGGTCAGAAGATGCTTGGTATGATTTCAATCTTTGTATGTTTGTTGAGACATGTTTTGTGTCCCAACATATGATCCATCCTTGAGAATATTCCAAGCACACTTGAAAAGAAAATGAAATCTATAGTCATTGGATGTAGTGTTCAGTATATGTCTATTAGACCTAAGTGTTCCAAATGATCATTTAAGGTCGCTGTTCCCTTGTTAATTTTCGGCCTGGTTGACCTGTCCATTGTTGTAAGTGGGGCGTTGAAGTCTCTGCTATTAATGTGTTGCTATCCATGTCTCTTGTTAGTTCTAATAATACTTGCTTGATATATTTTGATGCTTCTTCATTTGGTGCATATATGTTAATAAGTGTTATGTCTTCTTGCCAGATTTATCCTTTAATAATTATATAATGTCCACTTGTGTTTTTTGTTGTGATATTTAGTTGGAAGTCTGTCTTATCCAATATAAAAATAATCGTTGGTGCTTTTTTTTGTTTGCTGTTTGACTGCACGATTGTCTTGCAACCACTGACTCTGAGTCTTTATCTTTTGAAAGAAGGTGAGCTTCCTGAATGCAACAGATGATTGGGTTCTGCTTTTTAATACATTCGGCGGTTCTGTTGTCTGACTGGTCAGTTCAGTCCATTAACATTTAGGGTGATTATTGATATGCATCTGTTTAGTGCCATCTTGCAATCTTTTGTATGTTGTTCCAGACGGTGCCTTTATTCTTCTCTTTCTTCTTTGGTGGGATGGGTGTAGTTATGTTTTGATTGGTTTCTCTTTTTGTTTTCTTCTTTGCTTTTCCCCTGGAGATGCATTTTGAGGTTACCTCCTTCCTCTCTTAAGAAAGAAAGAAAGCTTCTTAGAATTTCATAGGAATTAGTCAGGTAAGGTAGAGAGGATGAGCGCTGGGAGGAATTAAAGGGCATTTCTAGCAAGGAAACTCTACGTGGGAGGGCCTCCGATCTAAGGAAGAAAAGAATGGTCACAACAGGGGGCATGAAGGTTGGGGATGGCTCAGCCCTGGAGACCCCAGGGACTATTCTTTTCCGAGGTCCCACCCCCACGTCGGTATTAAAATTTCTCCACATTTCATGTTCAATATGAGTTACATAGAATTATGTAAGAGCTGAGTCCAGTTTCAAAGACAGTTGATATAATGTTGTATTTTGTAGACATTTAATTAATTTTGACTTGGCAAGCTTCTTGTATTTGAATTTTGGAGAATCTACATGTATAAAGAAAAGCTCTGGAAATCCACCTTTCTGTAGTTATATCTGCAAAGATACATTGATAAATCAGTCCTGGAAAGTGGGTCGGGTGGGCCTTGCATGCCCTGCAGGGGGCTTGGCAAGAGAAGCCATGAAGGGTGTTAAGCAAGGACTGTGGGTAGCTTAGGAAGGCATTTGGGAGAACTGGAGACGGGGAGCTCAGAGAGGAAACCCATGCAGGGGCTGAGATTCAAGATCAGAAAGCATGCATCTGTAGTAGGCATACATTTGCAGGCTTGATGCTTTTTTGCTGATTCTCCAGTTCTGGCCAGGGTCCAGTCCCTGGGGCCCAGGACTCCAGGGCACGCACCTGACAGCAGAGGGCGTCACAGGACAGCTTTTCCCGGTGGGGCCAGCAGGCACGGGGCTGCAGCAGACACATGCGTTGACAACAGCAGTTTGGCTGGGCTGGAAGCCAGCACTTGAGGAGGTCCCTGGAAAAAGTCTGTCCAGCCAGGAGAGGAGGGGCTGGGTCTTCTAGAGCTGGGCTGAGACTCAAGCTTGACAGAAGAAAAGACCCCAAGGCATCCTGAGTCCAGCTGCTTCCAGCACCTACGAGAAGATCTGAGGTTAATAACACCAGCTTATCTTATCCCAGAGGAAACTTAGGCCAGGGAGTGGTGGCATTCATTCAGGGCCCAGTGCTTTAGAGGCCAGTCTGGACGGTGGGGCCGGCTCTGTTCTAGCATTTGCCCTGCTTTAAGTGTGTAGCTGAGCTCATTGCAGTGGTCAGAGACACTGCAAAGTAGAATGAGAAAGGCTGAGCACTTGCTGTACACTAGACACTATGCCAAGCACTTTATATGTGTCACCTCCTTCTGTTGACACAACTGCCCTGGAACTTGGATCTTATCACCCCACTCCTCCCCGCCCCCCTCCTCCAACCCCCACCCCACATAAAAAGCAGATAACCAGGTGGAATAGCAGCCAAATCTGTAACTTTTGTCCAAAAGGAACTGGGTTTGCATCCCGAGGTGTGTGTGGGGGAGTGGGGGGGCAACTAGAATGTGTAATTTAAATAAAAACAAAGAAAATGTTTCTTCCTCCTCCCTCTTCCTGCCTGCTCACCTTTGTCCCTGCCTGCACCTTTCCTTACAGAAAACAAAAGCAAAACAAAACAAAACAACAAAAACCAGATGCCCTGAAGGCTAAGGCCATACCTTGCCTGGAGTCACACAGCTGTGCTAACAGAACTGGGGGGCCCCTAAAACTCCAACTCAGCCCATGTTCAGTTTAAATCTGAGAAGAAATCAACAAAGCCACTTTATGATATTTTCTAAATATATGTCATTATGTTCAGTGAAGTGACTGTAGAACTGGAAATGGATCCATATAGGTTTTTTTTTGTTTTTTTGTTTAGTTTTTTTCCCAGTTTTCCATGGGGATGTTCTGGTTAGTTCTCTTAGCCAAGAAATTCTACTCACCAGGACAGCCCAGGCCCAGAGCATCCTTTCTAGTTGGTTAGTGGTTAGTGGAGCCTTTGCACGGAGACATAGCAGGATCTAAGCCTAAAACCCCCGACCCTCTCATGGGGCCAGGGAATCCCTTTAGAGGTCAGCACATGGGGGGACTGGGGTTTCCAGAGGATTGGTGACCTGTCTAGAGCCACAGAACAGATAGGCAAACCCATGACTTGGATCCCTAGCATCTGCAGCCTGAACTTGTAAACTTGCAGCTCCACAGCAAACCAGCACAAGGCAGGACTCTTACAGTAAAGCACAGTCATATTTGCTTTTCCAGTTCCCAAGAAACAAGGAAGGACAAGGAAGCAGGAAAGGCAAAACAAAGGATCCATGAGAATGTCCGTTTAAAGCCCACAGATCGCCATTTTGGCTTCGGTAATCTTGAAGGCAAACAAAGATACTTGAAGAATCTCCTGCTTGGAGGAAGCTTTTAGCTAATATTTACTGTGGGCCCCGAGGAGACCACAGAGAACAGGACTGTCAAGGTCTCAGCTCTCAAGGACCTTCCATTCTAAGGGAGAAGAGAAACTGGGGGTGGGGTGGGAAGAGAGTGAAAATAAATAAATAGATAAAAAATCCTATAGAAAAAGTGCTAAGGGCTATGAAAGCACTAGAGCTGGATATGCTGGCAGCAGGGTGGAGTGGGACTTATTTAGAAGCCAGGCAGGAGAAATTTGAATTGAGATCTGAATAACAAGAAAACAGCAAGTCGGGCTGAAAGAAAGGCCTGCTAGGCAGACAAAAGCACAACCACCAAGCCCTGAGGCCAGAAAGGAGCTTGCCTTGTTGGACTCGGAATGAAACTACACTGAGCCCTGGGTGTAATTTTAGATTTTCTAGCAGCCACATCCTTGGAAAAGAAAGAGATAAAATTAACATATTTTGCTTAATCCAGTAGACACACAACTGCATCCATAAGACATTTATATTATTTTGGGGGGCACTACTCTTTGCAATCTGGTCTTGGGTGTTCAATAACCACGTGCACCTAGCAGACCACCCTGGTTGGCTGGCAGGAGCCCTGGGAGCCCTTTCAGCCAAGGACTAGAAGAGATGGGTTCTAACCATTCTCCTAGCTCAGGCGAATCCTTAGAATCCCTGGGAAAACCGCACTTGAACTCCTCTACGCAGAGGAGAAAGCCCCCAGCTTTCCTCTCTCAGCCGGGGTCCTCTGCTCCCTGGAGGCTGGTTCCGAGGAAGCCAACGCCTGCACACGTGGGAAAGCAGCCGCGCTGGCCCTGGGCCCGAAGCCACCTCCCGGGCCCACTCTTCAGGCTTCATTCCAGATGCCCGTGTCCTCCTAGGTGAGGTGGGGCCTCTCCGCAGCCGCCCAGCCACGCCCCTTGGACTGGGTTTTGGTTTTCGGGTGCAGACAGGTCTACATTCCTCTGAAGAGGCCCGCTCCCGCCTCACCAAAGCCGGAGAAATCAACAATAACAGCAACCCAGGACCTCGGCCTGCAGTTCCCGTGAGCAGACCAGCCGGGCAGCGTGGCGGCCTCCCCTTCCAAACATCCCCTGCTGGGACCCAGGCGGGCTAGGCCAGCTCAGCCCTCACCTCCCACCACCGTGTTCCTCCCACCTGCCCTACCCCTAATCCAGCAGGACTTTGTCCTTGGCAGTTGCCTGGGTTCCTTCATTTTCGAAGTCCTGGGCCTCTGCCAAGATGGTGGCAAAGGTGCCAGCCTTGAACAGGCCAGAGACCAAGGAAGGAGAGTGGATGTGCCTCAGGAGGCCCTGCTGCTTGGTGAGTTGCGGTGATAGATGGAGACAAACAACTGCGAATCCAAAGTCTACATTCCGAGACTGGAGCCAGGAACAAAAAGGATTCCACTGTTAGGATGTTTTCGCCCCTGAGGCTGAAATAACAGCAGAGACCTGACTACTCACGTGGTGTCTGTGGCCAAAATAGGACCCACATAATAATGGCTTAGATCAGGGAAGAGCCTTTCCCAGTCCATGGTGCAATATCGTCATGCTAGCAACCACAGCTGACGTAGGTCCACAATGGATGCCTTGCCTCTACCCTCACCACCCTCCAAAGGCATTTCCAGAACATAGCGTGGTAAAGCCCTGGCCACTGGGACGTGTGAGACCCTAGAGTTGACGGATCCCTACAAGACTAAGAGATTGGCCCAGCTGGCTCATCACTTCTTGGTTCACCTCAGCCATTGTCAACAAGAGTGAACTATTCAAGTGGGCTTTTTGGTGGGGAAGTGGGTAAACTTACCTCTCCAGAAAAAGTTGGGTTGATGTGAGTCTGCCTTTGAAAGAAAGCACCATCTTTCAGAGTGGCTTCCTTCAAACGGCCCCAATAGAATGTGCAAGGCCAGCTTATGGAGGGACCACACTTGGTCATTCCCACGCTGGAGGATAAAATCAACTAAATGCCCATCCGGAGAGATCCCAGCTAGGAAGATATGAAGAAATCAGTCTTGGTCTGGGAAGAAAACCACACTAGGAGGTGGTTCATGAACAGGAAAGTTAAAGACCATTTGAAAGGGACTGCAGAGAAGTGTAGGATGTGGAAAGGGGAGGAAGAAGAGAAATCTCCCTGCTGCTACAGACCTCCTGTTTCTCCAGCAGGCGGGAGCCTGCAAGCCAAAGGATGTGCGTGTGCTTTAAGTGTGTGCAATCCTATGCTAACCCTCTGAGGCAGGTGCAAATCTATCATTTCAATTCCAAATTCAAAAAAAGCTCCAAAAGAGAAAACGTGTTTATAACGTCTTTGGTGGTAATTCTTGATTTGAAACAGCACGAGTCTTCCATTCAGTGTGATATTTCTATTTTAGCTGCAGAAAGAGTCATGTGCTTGATTTGGGGGGGTGCTGTCCCAGACACAAATGGGGTATTATGTGATTTATAAGTATGTGTCCCAGTTACCTTCTAAATTCTGACATATGCTGAACTCTGAGACCCAGCTGGTCTTTGGTACGCGACTGAATTCATGCATAATTCCCATTTTACAGGCTCAGCCCAAGAGGCACCTGATCTCAGGCCAGAGAGGACTCCATATCTGGTCCTGTTTCAGACAAAGGGCTGTGCTTCCCGGAGGCTGAGAAAAGGCTGTGCCTGGCTGCCAGGGAAATGGTCTGATGGAGAGAAGAGTGGAGGTTGGAGGGATCATTTATGGTCCACAGATGCAAAGATCTGAGAATCGATTGTAGGCAAAAGGAACGGGCTGTCCCCTTGAACGACTTTGGCATCTAGAGTCTTGGAGAAGTATGGCCGAGATGAAGAGGGTGAAAGAGCAACAGGTGTTCGGAGAAGGACAAGTAAATTTGTGAGGCTGGAGCCTGGTGTGGCCAGGTGCAGATGATGATGACTTATGTGCCAAGTCTCGGAGTTTGGTCTACATCCGAGAAACGAAGGACTGCCAGAGGAAGTTCTTGCAGAGGGAAGAACACAAGCAGATTGGCACTTCAGCAAGATGGCTTGGGCGAGCAGGTGAGGGAGTGGGGAGGAGGGCATGGGGGAGACTACTGAGGGATGTAGGTGGTGGTCACAACTAGGCTGTCAGACCTCAGCAGCCCTGGTCTGACTGGTACCCACATCCTGGTAGTGGGAAGTCATCAGAACCCTGGACAAGCAGCACTTCACATACAAATAGTGACATGGACAACCGCTCTTCCGACAAGCAGCAGTCAGCTCGGGGCACGGCATTTTATGTGCATCGTGTCAACTCCTTCTATCGCCCGTAAGCAAACGCTGAAATGGAAGAAGTTCAGAACCTCCCCGAGGTTACCACAGAGCCCAGTTCAAGCCCATCCTCTTTCTACACTCCACGCTTCCCATGCCTGCGTTCTTTAGGAGCTGGCCTTGTTCCTCCGGGAGCTTTGCTCTCTGTGCACGCTGTGTGCCTGCTGTATGTCTGGATGTGGTGAGGCTGCTGCCCTCTGTCCCTCCTTTCCCACTTGTCCCAGGTAAAGGGCCTCCTGGGAAATCTTCATGGACATAGGGAGTCGGGCGGGAAGGACTTTGCAGAAGGACTTTCCATTTTACTCCAAGAAACAGGTGCTGGAGACCAAGAGGCCACTTTGTCCATCTGCTCCGGGGACAGAACTTGGAAAAACTCAGACTCCCAGATCAGTGGGAGGAGGGAGCATAAAGCCAGCCCTGTCCAAAACCCAGGAGCAGGAGAGTGGTAAGGAGAGCTCATTTGCCAGGTAGAAAGTGGGGTTTTGCCGCTGCTGTTGTTTTTATACACTCAGCTCCATTAGGAACCAGGCACAGAGAGAGAGGTGGAAGAATGAAATAGAATAGTAGAGAGGAAAGGTCTGCTTGACTTGGAGTCAGAAAGGCTGGCTGTGTGACCTTGGGTGAGTCCCTTTCCCTCTCTGGACTTCAGTTTTTTCAGCCAGTAAAACTCGGTCGACAGATTAGATTATCTCTATGCTCCTCTTTGACAGTCTATGTTTTTCCTTTTAAATGTACTCGAATATGATTTTTCCTACTCGTTTGCGGAAAATGCCAAGCCTTTCAAAGGGCAAGTGTTTATGTTTGCTAGATACCTTTTGTCTTTTTTTTTTTTACCTGATCTTGTCTGCATTCGTGTCCAGGGGATATTCTATGATGTAGGCACTTTCTAATTTCTCCTGAATATTTCCTTATTTGCGTTAGCTGACAGTTGCAGAAACAGGGCACTGTATTTTTTAAGCAAATACACAGTCCCATGCCAACAGGAATATCCTGTTTACAAGAGCCTATTTTACAAGATACCAGCTGTTTGAAAACATTTGCGAATTGCCACATCAGAATAGTGTTCTGATAAGCAATTTTTTTTTTAGTAACATTATTTTCTTTATGTAATAAGACAGTGGGGTCGATACTCCTTGGAAAGTAAATATTACTGTGATAATTTGGTTTTTTTCCCCTCTGTCTTTGTGGCTGCTATTACAAAAATACTGCAAGCCAAGTGGCTTTAACAACAGAAATTTGATTGTTTTATGTTCCAGAGGCTAGAAATACAAGTCCTTGTGTGGGAAGGATTGGTTCCTGCTGAGGGCTCTGAGGGAGAATCTGCTCCCATCTCTCATGGCTTCTGCTGCTTTGTTGATCATCTTTGATGTGTAGAAGCATCACCCATCTCTGAAGACATCGCTTCACCATCACGACATTCTCCCTATGTGCGTCTGTGTCCGAACTCCTCCTTTGTTTAAGGACACTGCTTATATTGGAATGAGGCCCACCCTAAATTCAATGAGATTACACTGGAGTAAGATCGACCCTCATCCAATAGGACTGACAGCCTTATAAAAACGATTTGAACAAAGATATTGACAGAGGGAGAAGATTATCTTCAGATAAATCAGTGATGTTCTGTAAGTCAAGTAATGCAAAAGACCCTAATCCCAAATCAGGTCACATTCTCAGGTACTTGGGGTTAGGACTTCAATATCTGGGAGGGGCACAATTCAACCCATAACACCTTCTCTCATCAGCCTTTCTGTGAGCAGTTCAGCACTCCCTGGGAACCAAGAAGATTCTTACCGCTGGTTCTAGGCTCAGAGTCAACCTAAGTTTCCTTGTTATTCTTAGTTAACAAAACCCCTTATGGCAATGGGTCATTGATGAGACTTCACACCAATCCTCTTGTTTGACACAAAGATGGTTTTGTGAGGGGGCTTTGTGGAGAGAGGCAGCCTGACCAAGCTGAAGGAGCTGAACAGACTCGGGTTGGAATCCTAGTCAAACAAATTGAATGGCAACCTTCTAGCGATTATGTAAAAAAGATCTAAAACTTTACATTTCTGACCAGAGTGCCTGTCTTTTTCAGCAATCGTATGAGCATATGCAAAGAAAACCCTTTAGAGAATAGGATAGCATATGCTTTTTAAAAAAGGAAATCAAGCATGAGCTTTTAGACGCATTCCCTACTTAGGTAAAAACATTGAGGAGAAACAATAGACTGAATGCATTCATTTGTTTAACAAGGTAATTATTGAACACGTAGTATGTGTCAAATATATACTGAGTAGGTCAGAATATATGCAGGTCAACAGAAAAGAAGATGAACACATGATCCCTTGAGTGCCTGTGGGGCATGGAGGCATGGTAGACAGGTGAATGGCTGCAGACTTCCAACCACAGAGAGCATTGACCCGGAGCGGCTCTGAAATCCATGGCTGTGTTTGTACAAGTCATGCATCCATGACTGCTCCCAACCATGGCGTGAGTGTAGCCGGCCTACTGAAGCAGCCTGTTGCTCGGAGGTACTGGACTCTTCTGAGGGGCAACCCTGGCTCCAGGACGCCCCAGCAGCCTTGCTGAAACTTCCTTAGACTGCAAAGTAGACTGGGTGCTTCTGCTCAGATTTCCTTCCATCTTTCCTTCCATCTTTCCTTCCATCTTTCTTCCATCTTTCCATCTTTCCTTCCCTCTTTCTTCCATCTTTCCTTCACTTGGAGTCAGATTTGCATCCACCTTGTTCTTGCTTCTTGAGACAAGTCTATTCCCCATCCCAGTCCTGACGATCCCCAAGCCTGAGACTTCTTCCTCCTAGTTTTCTCTCACAGATGTTTCTCCTAATAAAAATCCCTCATGTTTAATCTCATTTAGTACTTACTCCAAGGAGGACCCAGACTAATACAAAAGGCGACCAAGACAGTGGTTTTAAAACGAAAATGAGGGTGCACCTTGGTGGGGGTAGGGGTTGAGTCTTCTGCCTCCAGCTGAGAGTAGAATCTATGTAAATCCCAGGACCCAGGTTCATGCCCCAACCAAGATGAGCAAATAACTAGAAATATGAAAATGTTTCTTCCTCTTCTCTTCCTGCCTGCCTGCCTACTCACCTTCAATCTTGCCTGTACCTTTCCTTTAAAAAAAACCCAGAGTGAAATACCACCCCACACTCATTAGGAATGCCAATATATATTTAAAACACATACATACACATCCCCTAGAAAATAACAATTCTGAAAATAATTGGAAGCTTAGTGTACTCCTATTTTTTTTTAAGGAAGGATACAAGCAGGAATGAAGCTGAGCAGGCAAGCAGGTAAGAAGAGAGAGGAGAAGGAGGAGCTTTGTTTTTTTTAATTAGTGAACTCTTAATAGGTATATAAAGTGGTTTAGTCACCATGGAAAATAGTACGTTATTTCTTTAAAAAAAATTAAGTATAAAATGATCATATGATCCAACAATTTCATTTCTGGGTATATACCCAAAAGAAGTGAAATCAGGGAGGGTCTCACTGATTTTTATACACCCTTGTTCACTAGTTATAAAGTAGGAGAAATTCATTATTTTGACTAAAAGATGCAAGAAAACTGAGTGCCCATTAATGGGTGAGTGGATAAACATATATTCTCTCTCTCTCTCTCTCTCTCTCTCTCTCTCTCTCTCTCTCTCTCTCTCTCTCTCACACACACACACACACACACACACACACACTTCCGGGGATATTATTCAGCCTTTAAAAGGAAGGACATTCTGACACAGGCTACAACATGGATGGACCTGAAGACATTATGTTCGGTGAAATAAGCCAGTCGTAAAAAGACAAATACTGTCTAATTCCATTTGTATGAGGTACTTAGAATAGTCAGTCATTAAGACAGAAGGTGGATCGTGGCTGTAAGGGGCTGGGAGGAAAGGGGAGTGGGCATCATCATCTGGCAAGCAGGGAATTGCAGTGTGAGAGAGTGGAGTTTAGACGTGCACAGCGGTTATGGCTGCACAGCAGTGTGGATGAGCTTCATGTCTCAGAACTGCACATTAGCAGTGGTGAAAATGCTGCATTTCATGTTATGTTATTTTATCAAAGACAAAGGAATGAAATTCTTGTCTCTCAAAAGGAGCGGAGCTGCAAGTTGGGAGCCGAGAGACAAGATGGTTTGAGCTCTGAGCACGAAGTCACAGGTTGCTGCCCTCGGTCAAGACCCCCCCCAGTGGGGCTAGAAAATCACTGAGTACTCAGTCCGGGTTGCTGGCCTCCCCTGGGTTGTCCCCATCAAATGGCTGCCACACTCCTCTAGAGACCGCTTCCTCCCTCTCCCTCTCAACCGCTGAAGAGTGAATGAGGAGTGACTTGTTGCAGAGTTTGAATATGGAGCCCAAGTTTGCATCTTTAGTCCATCTTCTGCCTTTTGGAGCCCCTCAAAACAACCCTGTCCCCCTTCAGACCCCTTCCCCACCTGCGTCCCCAGCCACCCCTTCTTCTCGGGCTCCCATTTGCCACCAGAGAGAACATGCCCAGGGAGGGTTCTGACTGAGGGGAGGCACTTCCCACCTCTCCCATTCCTGTCCCTGGGCAGAAAGACCTGGAACATCAACTCCTGTCGGCCATTGCTTGGGGAGCCCGACTGAAGAGCCCAAGGCGACATGGGGCAGCTTGTTTATTCCTCAACGCCCTGAAGGACCATGGGCTCCGGTCACCAGTTTACCATGATAGAACCTGAAGTCCAGTCTCTCCACCGTCGATGGTCTGTACATCCTTTCAGGGAGCTTTGTGATTCCCTAGGCTGCTGGTGGTGACAAACCTGTTCACAGTCGACCTATATTTCACATCTTTTCTTTTTTAGGTGAAAACGACACAGACACAATGACTCCCAGCAAGGAGATTTTACCTAAAGGAACCATTTGAATATATATATATATGTATACATACATATATACGTATATGTACGTATACATATATATACATATATATATACATATTTATAAAGGAAAGATGCAGGGAGGAATGAAAGCAAGTAGACAGGAGGAGAGAGAAGGAAGAAGCACCTTGTTTATTTTGTTTAGTTGCTCGCCTTGGCCGCTCTCCCGGCTCTGGGGCATGAACCTAGGTTCCTGGGATGTATGTGGACTACATCTGGCAGCCCTATCTGATATGCCACCAGGATGTGTCCCATTTTGAACATTTAAATGCATTCTTTTAGCAAGTGGTGGCAGAGCCCACTGGACACTGGTGAAGAACACTTGGTGGTCTGCTGGGCGTGCTGACATGTATCCAAGGAATGGGGGACCTGCACAGATGGGCGACCTGCACAGATGGGGGACCTATACATAGGAAGTTATTTTAATGTGTAGACTGGAAGTTCAAAAAGTTTTTAAAAAGTGCATTCGTTCATCCTGTCTATACCAAGACAAAAACAGAAGCCATATACAAAAATAGCCAGGCTTTTCCATCTGAAAGTTTTTGATTTTTAAGAAGAAAACACGTAGATTCAGACTCGACTTAAAGGGATTTGGTCAAATAGCACACAGGCAGAAAAGAGGAAAATACTTTCTGGTTTTAATATGCTTAGTTTCTCATCTTTAAATGGCTGTTATGAGAAACAGGGGCTTGGACTTTTAACTTAGGAACTCAGGTTCAAATCCTACTTCAGCCATATACCTTGGGCCAACTATACAATCTCTGTCTCTCAGTTTCCTTATCTGTAAACTGGAGATAAAAGAGTGACTTTTTCATAAAGATTCCTTTATTAGGGGTTTGAGTATTTACAATAGCTAGAAATGGTGGCGCATGGCCTGCGTACCAGGCATTGTGCTCAGTCTTTTATACACATTGACTCATTTAATCCTCAAGCTCAAGATGATCTAATTCCAAAGTGTATGCTCTTAACCACAACAGGACACCACATTGTATTAATTGTAGAATGCGTGTAAAAATGGAAGGCTGACCTCAGTAAACATTCAATAGTTGTAGTATTTCTGCTCGGTTTTAGGGATGTGGATCTGGGGTTCAGAGAGAAGAAAAACCTCTTTAAAGTCACAACACCAGGAGAGGGGAGACAGGACTTAGCATTGCATATTTCCTCCCCACATCTAGACAAAGTGCACAGGGGTACAGAGGAGACCGGCCACCAGGCAGAGAGCTGGGCTGTGAACTAAACTTGGAGAACAGAAAAGAGATAGAGGAGGAACAGGAAAGGCATTCCAGGTGTGGTCAAAATCCTAGAGACAGAAGTACAGGGCAAATCAGCGTTCTGGGAAGGGCACATAGAGAGTGGGCTTGCTTGGAGGTCCTGAGAGTAAGGCTGAAGAGTCTTCTGGATCAGGTCGTACATGCTCTGAATTCCAGGCGAACAGTAGGCCTCTCCGGCTCCAGATCATTCATAAACCTGACAACCCAGAAATGCACTGCTCGGTATAGATGCTGGATGGTTTTACTCTCCTGCACCAGGACATTCACCTGGGTGTTCAGAGCAGCAGTGAAAATCATGGCAAACGGAAGCAAGCATCATGTCCACCAGCAGGTGAATGACGAACCTGATGGTATAGTCACATGATGGATTCAAAACAGACGTGAGTGTGAAGGAATCAGAGCCGCATACAATAACAGGGAGTTAATGAGTAAAGAGTAAAAAAGCAAGCTGTATAAGATTTGATCAGATATGAACTAGCAAAACAAAATAAACGAAATAGATTGCTTTCTTCTATGTGCATTTGGAGCGACACCACTAAAAAATAAAGGGAATGGTGAGTAGAATGTTAAAGATAGTGGAAAGAGGGATGGGTTTTGGGCGTCTGCAGGGAAACAAGTTAGGAAAGGCTCACCCAGGTGCACCCTGGTGGAGCAGGGACCAGACACAGTCACATCCATCCCATGGTCTCAGGCTCGTTTCCCTGCACCAGTAGGAACAACCAAGAGAAACAACTAAAATGAAATGCTCTTTTCCTCCTCTCTCTTCCCACCTGCCTGCTTGCCTTCGTTCCTGCCTACACCTTTCCTTTTGAAAAAGAAAGGAAAGACTCAGGTGGTTGCAGCTGTTCTAGAATGTTCTAGATTTAGAGCTGAGTGGTGGTTATGAGCATTCATTTTTTAAATCATATTTCATAACTTACAAATGTAATCCAAATATCTCTTGTATGCCTTGTATATTGCCTTGTATTATTATTGACAATTTTCAGAAGAAAATGCCTAATAGAAAGGCACAAATAAGTTAAATGGACAAGATTGAAATGAGATCCACTTGCAGCCCTTGAGAATTTGAGGTTTCTGGGGGTGTGGACTTTCCCCACGTTGACACGGAGTGTTGTGCACTCTTTCGTTCACTCAGCAGTCTTTCTGAGTCTCTGCTGAGCCGGGGACGTGGAGATCAGGAGTTGTGCTTGACATGCTCAGAGAGTTGGGAGTATGGGAAAGCTAAGGACCCATGAAGTCATGGAATAGTGTCCTGGCTCCTCTGGGCCTCACATGGTGGCCTCGAGGATGGCTGTCAGGGGAGGTCACACTTGACAGACAGGGAGAAAATGTCATCCCTGGTGGAGATGGCCTTCTCTGAGCAAGTCTCCTTTGTTACTCTCCACCAGAAAGAGGCTGTCTCAATATCAGACATTCTCACACCGGTGCTTCTTGGCCACCTGGCCTCCTGCCATTTGGATAGTCTGCCTCTGGCTCCAACCCATGGGTCCTGCATAGGACTTGGCAAGTCTACAGGCCAGCAGACTTGCTGATGTTGACCTTGCAGGTGTCAGCAGCACGACACCAGGATGATGCTGGGACTACAAGACAAAGCCCCAGTCTCAGGAGTGCTCACTTTACTGTGCCTCCCAATGCCAGTCTGTTGCTCTCCTCAAATCCTTATATAATTTGAAACCACCTCTGGGTGTGCCCTGGTAGAGTAGAGGTTGGGTGCATCCCACGGTCCTGGGTTCGCATCTTGGAGCAGACAGCAACCACCAAGATGAACAACTAAATAAAATACATAGATGTGCCTTCTTCCTCTCTGTCTGCCTGCTTCTGCTGGCCTTCACTCCTGCCTGCACCTTTCCTTTAGAAAAAAATAAATTAAAAAAAAAAAAAACCTCTGGAAAAGAAATACATTCTTTTTCTGCACATCCTGTAGAAGGTGATGAGTATAGTATTGCCTTTCTTTCATCTTAAGCGCTTCCTCGTCTTCCTTGCAGTGAGCTGGGAATTCCTGCTGTTCCCTGTGCGTGGTGAATCATGGCCATCCTGGGTCATCATGGAATGGCTTACTCACACGCAGGTCCTCCCTGCTGGAACCCGTGCTTAGGGAGGCAGAGACATAGCCTTTACCTCTGGGTCGTGGAGGTTTAAGTCAGAGCCGCTGCTTAAGAAAAGCTACAGAAGTTCTGAAGGGAAGAAAGTGTTCCTGGACATCACCCTGCAAGCTGTGGTGTCCCACCTGTCCTCTCCAAGCCACTGGTTGGAGCTGGATCTCAAAAAGGCCTCAAAGTCACACTGTCAGCAGGGTGTGTGCGTGCGTGCATGCGTGCATGTGTAGAAACATGGATGTGTGATCCGGTTATTCTAGTTACACAGCATCAGCCTGAAAAGCCCAGAGCACCAGACCGTCCTCACTTATGAGTTTAAGAATAACAATCCCTGCCATCCATTCCAAAGAGCCAGATGGTTTATAAAGTGCTTCGATGGTCAAAACTCAGGGCAACCCTGGGAGATAAGCATTCCTCCTCTCTCCCATTTTACAGATGGGAAAACTGATCCTTGTGGAGGAACATGGATCTGGCCAAACTTAAATCTATCCTGATCTCTCAGTCCCAAGTTCAGAGACCTTCTGGCACACAGCCAGAGCCTGTGTAGACAAGGTCAGGGTACAATGTGGCTATGTGGTGCTTGGTGCCAGTCCAGGGTGAAGGCAGAGATGAGCTGGATCTCCTCAAGCCGTGGCTTGTTGGGAAGGCTGGGCCCTGATGGGAGCAGGTTTCTCAGGACAGGCTGAACTGAGACTGGAAACTCTCAGTAAAAAGCAGCACTGCATGCCAGCTGTTCCACAAGGGCAGCTGCTCAGAGCCTCCACTCAGTCTCACGCTGTGGTAGGTGGGTTTGATTTCAGACACAACTTAGCTGCGTGTGTGTTCTGCCTCCAGGAACTCACAGGGAAAACACGTGACCCAGCCTGGGCTAAAAGTGGAATGGGAGTCAGAGAAGCTTCTGGAGGAATGGAAGCTTGAGCTGCGTCTTTCAGCAAGAGGAGACGTTAGCTGGGCAAAGGATGTGATGGATAAGGGGACAGGGAGGCAAGCTGGGGGGAACCAGATGACCAGACAAGGAATGGGCATTGAGTCAGGAAAGGGTTTATCAGAGACACACCGCTGGCGCGCCCTGGTGACCTAGCACATAAGTCCACAGCCACTGGCTGGCACAGTTCACATACATCCCAAGGACCCAGAATCTGGGGCCAAGAGGGAAAATGGTGATGGACAGCCAGAACCAAATGGAGCAGAGCAAATCAATAAATGCTTCTTCTTTCTCTCTCTTTCTCTCTGTCTCTCTCCTCCCCCCGACCCCCTCCCCGGCCCTTGCCTATTAGCCTTCATTCCTACCTTTCCTTTAAAAAAAAAAAAAAGAGAGAGAGACACTGCAGGTGCAAGCAGACACCACCATCGTGGTGCCACCGCACCGGACCACCACCTGCGCAATATACATGTGCAATACCAGCAGACAGGCACAGAGGAGGAAGAAGCATTTCATTTATTTTATTCAGCCACTCATCCTGGCTGTTCCCATGGCCCAGGACCCCTGCCCAGACCTTAGGGCATGTGTGCCTGTGTGCACCAGGGCCAGGCTGGCTGTTTTAAAGCTTCGGTGCATTCCTTTAAAAAGGACACTAGTATAAGTTGTGCGTGTGTATTATAAATGCATACATGCAAATGCTGGATATTGTAACATGTATTTGTCTCAGCAGTCCTTTTGTGTTTTTTGATTTTCGTTTTTTTAAAAGAAAGCTGCAGCAGGAATGAAGGTGAGTAGGCAGGTAGGAAGGACGACAGAGAGAGGATGAAGAAGCACTTTATTTAGTTGTTCATCTGGGCTGTTCCCCCGGGCCCAGCACTTGAATTGGGATCCTTGGGATATTTGTAGACTGCGCTGGAGGAAGGTGTCTGACCAAACCGCTGCTCCACCAGGGGGCTCCTTATCTCAGTAGTTTTTAGTTGTAATTTATACAGATTCTCATATATCACCCCTATTCACTTGATACAAAGTATCATTTTCTGTGCTGTCTTTTTTATGATGCAGAGCACATGTGAATATAAAGGTATTACTTGCATTTTCTCAAAGCTTTACAGGTTGTCATTGTGTTTCAGAGCATTTCTTTTGATCCTAGAAAAAAACATCTGCAATCACCAACAGTTACTCTAAATAATAAATAAATGAAGACACACTGTAGCATAGAGCTGCTGCTAGTGATTTGTTTTTCTAACACATTTAAATAGATAACCGAGTACACCAGTGAAAACTGTCATCCTTCTCTCTCTCTGGCATCCAGGTCAAATGGGTACCACAAACAGAGGCAAACAGAGAACAAAGGCCTGGCTGTGAGATATGGGGTGTGGAGGAGATGCTGAAGGAGCAAGCATGAGGTGATACAGTTGTGATGTGAGGTTGGAGGACTGAACGGGGCCTGAACTTGAAAAGACTTGTGTGCCTGACTTAAGAGCTGAACTAGATCATCTCGGTGTCGGGAATGGAGAACCCCTGAAAATTTGTGCCAAGAAGCTCAGAAGGCAGGAGAAACCATTACCTTCTTCTCTTGACTCAGGTTGTCCTTGGAAGGTTTTATTTTAAAGGGTCACCATAACCCCTAATTATCGGGACATCTTGAGGAGACAGCTAACAAAGGGTATCTCCCTGACTTAATGCCTCTAGGAAAATCAGGTAACTTCTTGTAGCCTCAAGCTGTAAATTGGGCATGTGCCCAGGTGCCTGGGGCAGGACCTGGAGGTTGCAGGTCACCAGCCACCATGCCTGCTTCCCTCTAAATCAAGATTTCTCAATCCTGGTGCTATTGAACATTTTGGACCTACTAATTCTTTGCTGGGAGGAGCAGTCTTGTGTGAGCTAGTCTCTCAATAGCATTCCTCATCTCTACCCACTAGATGTCTATAGCATGTTCCTAGTTATGATAAGCCCCCTAGTCTCCAGACATTGCAAGTGCCCTGGAGCCTTTAGAGAGATACAGTGTCAGACTGATCCTGATGCCTCAGCAGCGTTGGCTGATGATGGAATAGAAAGCTTCCTGTTGATAAACCAACATCCCCCAAAGACAGAATCCCATATGGGAAACGAAAGGAGAGTGTAGGACTTTTGATCATTGATCTTGTTGATGAAGAGGTGACTCACTGATTCCCTATGTCATGTCCTCAGGGAAACACACACCAAAAAGAGGGTCACATGCTCCCAACACACAGAGGTGTGACCCAGTGCTTCCCTCCATGGGCCTGTGGTCATGAGGAGGAGGAGAAAGAAGCCACTGGGCTTAGAGTAGTGATGGGAACAATAAACCTGGCTACCCAGCATGGCCGTGCACACACACGTCTAGAATCTGGTCCTCGAACCTGGCCAAGCTGTTCTTTGACTTATCAAAATAATTACAGTAATAGTATCACTTGAGTATCTACACTAAGCTAATCCTCACAGCAATCCATTATCCCTATTTGATAGTGAGGAAATCGAGGCTCTGCAACATAGGGAAGCTTACGCAACATTGAAGCTATTAAGTAGAGACAAGTAAAAAGTTATTAAATAGAGACAAGTAAAAAGTGCGGGTGACAGGGCTTTAGTACAGGTTTATCTAATTCCAAATCTTTTGTTATTTCTCGGTGTGTTGGGTGACAAATTCTCCTCCCTGGTGGTATTGTGAGAAAGGAAGACAGCTACAAAGTTGTGAAAGGTTTGAAGAACCAGCCTTTGACTCCTTAACTGCTGGGTTAGGTGGCAGAATTTAAGGCTGCAAGACATAAAACTGGAGAATGTTGCCTTTGATTTTTCTTTTTTTTTCGTAAGGAAAGGTGCAGGCAGGAATGAAGGTGAGCAGGCAGGAAGAGAGAGGAGGAAGAAACCTTTTATTTTATTTGGATTTAGTTGTTAACATTGTTTGTTTCCCCAGGACCCAGGCAGCAACCCGGGCCCTTGGGATGTACATTGACTGCCCTCCTTTGGAGGTGGCTGCTCTAATCGCTGCTTCATCAGGGTGCACCACCTCCGATGTTTTTAACCTTGCAAAATCAAACTCCAGTACAGAAAACCACACAAATCTATACCGTATTGAATTATAATAAGGCCCACGTCCTCTAAGACTCCACGGGTCAAGAAACAGAGCTTGACCAGCACCCCTCCCTTGCACATGCCTCATCTTCATTACAGCCTCACCCCTTCCTCCCAAAGTAACCACAAGTCTGGATTTTTAGAAGTGACTTCCTTGAATTCGTCACCCAGTTAGGCGTACCTAAGCATTATAATAGCTCTTCCTTTTTAAAAATTTGATCTGTCTTTTTAATGTGCTTTGTTTCTTCAAAGAAGAAGAAGCGGAGAGAAAGGAGAAACATTTTTAAGGAAGAAAGAGGAAGGGTAAGCACTTTCATTTACTTGTTCATTTGTTTTTGGTTTTCCCTTTGGCCTCAGTTTCTCACACCAGATCCCTGGGCTCGCATGGGCCACACACCAGCTGCTGGCTTTGCGCCTGAGCCACCGGGGCGTGCCATCTCGTGAATTCATCTTCACCTGAGAGTTTCCCCGCTCCCCCTTCCCTTTTCGTGCGCTATATACTGAAGAGCTCTACAAGGTTAGCAGAGAACTCCTGGGGACTTCCTTCCATCTGAATGTCACTGCACTTGGTACAGTGTTCATCTCCTCTGTCCTTGTATTCCCTTCAGAAGACAGCTCGACCCAAAGGCTCGGTCAGACGCATTAAGCGATCCCATTGATAGTTCTAGAAGCGGTATCGTATGCTTTTATTAGTGGACACATAATGTCTTCTTTACTTTTTTTTTTTTTTTTTTAAAGGAAAGGTGCAGGCAGGAAAGGAAGACAAATAGGCAGGCAGGCAGGAAGAAAAGGAGAGGAAGAAGCATTTATTTGTTTTGTTGTTCATCTTTGTTGTTTCCTCTAGGTCCGGGTCACAAATACGGGTCCCCAGGATGTGTGTGGACTATACTGGTCGCAGACTTAGCTGCTAAGCCACCAGGGTACACTTCGTTCTTTTATTTTATGTTAACAGCCACTGATGCCCAGTGAAAGCTTCGGTTTATTCATTCGCTTGCAAAATGGTGATATTCTAATTCCAGCATTTTGTTTTCATATGTGATTTGGGAAATCTTAGAAGGAGACCCTTTCCCAATCTGTTATTTTATTGTCTTCACATCCGAACCTGGAGGGAGAATAAGACCTTTTTATATACAAAGATTCATCTCTCATCTGTGTTCACCTATTTCCCCATCTTTCCCCATGTTAATTTCTTTGTTTGTGACTTCAGATGCAAGTGTGCATCAGAGAGACCCTCCTGTCACTTCCACGTGCTCCACCTCTTTCGGCTGCAGTGACTACCCCACTTCCCCTTCTCTCGCCATCATTTTATAGCCACTTTCTCTCCTCACTTTCTCTCCTCTCATTTCTTTGGCTCATGGAGAGATTCCATGCCCACCTCCAGAGAACCTGCCCCGGGGAGGTCACCAACAACCTCAGCAGGGGAAAGTCATGCAAAGCAAGTTTTTCCCGGGGACCCCAATCGTTCAAGGGAGGCGTGTAGTTATTCGAACAGGGTCTGACATCATGAATGGTCTCAAACTTAGGCTTGTGATGTCACCTCCAAGGAAGGGTAAGCGTGCCGCCATTACAGGCTGCGCGTTTATATATTAGGGCATTGATTTCTTAAATGTAATGCTACCCTCGCCCTCTTTTGTCACTATCAATATTTAAAACAAACCAGGAAACTTCAAAAATGAGACTGACACGGGCCTCACTCAGAGTCCCAAAAGCTCTTTGTGGACCATCTAGGGGGCTTGACCAAGGTGATACTGAGAGACAATATAGAACAATGTGGGCTGAAGAGAAGACCCCAGTTCTGCATCCACGCGCTCCTCCTTCCTCTGCACCTCCACTCCCTCGGCTAACCACTTACCTTCAGCTCACAAGGTTACTGTAAAGATGCAAACACTGGCGAAGTAGTTACATGACTGCCTTATAAAGGACAACTTTATTATATTATCACCTATCACTGATGTATACTTTATATTATTTGATGTATGATATCTATTTATATTACAACTTGCTATTATTTATTATAAAATCTGTGATTCAGAAAAGTCATCCAGGGTCTCCGCCAGTGTTTTTTTCTTTAAAAAAAAAATGGTGTTGGGTGTGGTGTGAAATATAGACTGAGATGCAATTTCAATATCCTAAAATGAATATAGCATGGCGAAGAAAAGAAATCATATAAATTACTATTAAAATGGGTTATATTAGCATATCCTGGGGGAGGAGCAGTTGAGTGCCGTCCACATACATCCCAAGGTCCCAGGTTTGCATTCTGTGACCAGTGGAACAAGCAAGATAAAGAACTAAATAAAATGCTTCTTCCTCCTCTCTCTTCCTGCCTGTCTCTGCTCGCCTTCATTCCTGCCTGCACCTTTCCTTTTAAAAAAAAAAAAAAAAAAAATTTTTATTAAATCAGAAACACTCAGAAAGCCCTGCCTGTGCTAAGGCGAGCATATTCTTTTGTAGAATTTTGTGGCATTGCATATACAGGCTTGCGTAAGCATGGATGGGCTGTGGCACAAAAAGCCTCGCTCTAGCCCACATTTTCAAATGTGTGAGAGACACTGCATGCTAGGATGTTTGTAGAAACCTACCCTGAGAATGAGGATTCTGCCCCTCATTGACAAATGAGTGCAGGGTCGGACAAGACACATGATCAGGGACGCTCGCTTTCGACCTCCAGCCTGGGGAATCGACTCAAACTCTGATAGCCTAAGAGTCACCTGGGGCTCCTCTTGCATGCTCACCCAGGTTCCTTTGCAGGGATCCTTACTGGGACGGCTGTCATAGGTACTAAGCGCTGCCTGCCTACCTGCCACCCCAAAGCTTGGGGCCTTGTGCAGTGATCCCTGGTGGGTGCAGACTGGGATTTAAGACTGAAAAAAAGTCCTTTTGAACTAGGTGTTCTACGTATTCGTATGTCCTCCTTTAATCATGTCTGTGCATTTTGTGATGTACACGATAGAATGTATAAATGACCATACACTCTGCTGTGCCCCTGTGCACACGTGGCTGTATGTAATGCACAAATGGGCATGCAGTCCACAAATACAACTATCGGTAGACAATTGGGGGCGGGGTGTTACCTCTAGTTAGGATGTAATGAGAAAAGGAAGAAATTGGGGCTCTGAGCCCCACTCATAGCCATGTGGATCCTGTTTTCAGAAAGATGCTTGGTGCTTTTCAGGCTGTTCATCTGTAGACACTGTGGGAAGTGTTAGATCCTGGAGGGGCACTGTGCACGTAAAATCCAATGAACATGGAAAAAACAAACAGACAAGACATCCAATAAAAATGGACACTGGAGTTGTGTGTGCACCATGGAGGCCTGCTGGGGTGGCTGAGAACAGGCAGCGGATCTGGACTTGGCCTGTCTTAAGTCAGCTTCAGGCTCTGCACAGGACATTGGGTCATGAAGCTGTAGACAGGGACTGGTCTCCCCCACCCTGCACTCTAGCATGTGTGAATGAGAGGAATAGCAGTCCCATCCTGTGAAGGTGGTTGCGATGCTCAAATGAGCTAACGGTAGCAACAGCTCCCATGCTCCCATAGAGCACCTGGCTTGCACTAAGCATAGGGGTTAGCAGTGATCCTGCTCAGTAGGACTGCTATTATCCCCACATTTCAGACAGGCAACCAAGAGGAAAGTTCAATTCTTTGCTCTGGATCTTAACTAGTCAGTGCCAGAGACCAGGGACACTCTAGAAGCCACATTCAGCCATGCTTTTCTCTAGAACAGGTTTTCCTGACTTACAGCAGGGTGGCATCTCAATAAACTCACCACAGGTTGAAGATACCTAAGTCAAAATGCATTTGATCTCACCTAGCACCCATCACGACTGAGCCTACCCTACCTGACATGTGCCCAGCACACTCACATTGGCCTACAGCCGGGCAAAGTCATCCAATGACAAAGTGCTGACTAGCTCATAGAATGTGCTGAAAACTGTGCAGGCGGTGAAAACCATCCAGGAGCGTCTCACACATCCCCCCGTGAGGGTGTGGCTGACTGGGAGCTGGGGCTGCTACCTCCCAGCATTTCCAGAGAGGATGGGCCTCAAACTACATCTCACTAACCTGTTAGAGGATTAAAATTCAAGCACAGTTTCAGCCAAAGGCATATGGCTTTCACACCAGTGTAAATTTGCAAAATCCTAAGTGGAGACATCGCTCAGTTGGGGGCTGTCCGTATCTCCTAAGTACCATGTACCATTGTGCCCTGTACTGCCTGGCACAGAGAAGTGTCCACGACACCGTTATTACTTCTAGTGCCATTACTACTCTTACTGTGGGTTCTATTGTCAGCTGCCTGCTGTATTCCAGCGTGTGCCTGCTTTCATGCACACTACCTTCTGTTTTTAAAGGGAAGTGCGGGCAGGCATGAAGGCGAGTAGGCAGGCAGGAAGAGAGAGGAAGAAGCATTTTATTTATTTTTATTTTGTTGTTCATCTTTGGTTATTCCCCCTGATCCCAGGATGCAAACGCAGGTCCTTGGAATGTACGCGGACTGCACTTGCCTGGAGAAGGCTGACTTATCCACCACTCCACCAGGGCATGCCTGTCTATCACCTCTTGAATCTCTGAAAGATGATGTCCCTGTGAATATTAACCCCCTCTAACAGATGAGGAAACTGAGACTCAGACAAGGTAATTTTCCCATAAGAGCATATTTAGATACAGTCTATCTGCTTTCTTAGAAGACACCAGTTATGTTTTAAAGCTTCTGATGAGCGGGTCTGAGAGGATTGTGTCATTTCTCTCACAGTCTCTAGATATCATCTCTGTCACTTCAGCTGGATGGTTCTTTCTCAGTCAAACATCCACCATTTGTCAAGGGAGGACTGAATTTCTAGGAAAGGAGAATTTGGAATCAATCTTACTCAACACATGGATGAATCATCTGAAGATGCTCAGAGAGTTTTCTGGAAATGTAGGAGCAGACAAAACTGCATGTGATGTGGCAATGTAACAATATTTGGGAAGATAAGCCATAAAATGGTAAAGGTGGTAATAAATGCCAGTGTTTTTTACCTCTCGTTTATTTGGTTTTGAAACATAGACCTAATAAAACATTTAGGGATTTCCTTTTAATTGCAGATATAGACTGTGGAGTTCCTGCTAAGCACTCACAAAGCTTGTCCTGTGACTGAAATGGACTCCATTTTAATCCTTCTGTAATGATGCCATTATTTTTACAGCTGTTTCTACAACCCCATACGTGAATGATGTGCAAGAGCTGGTCTCTTTTATATAGGTACGTACTGTCCCCTGGAAACTAAATTCCCACCGGGCAGCATCCATGTTGGCACATGGCAGATGCGTGGGGAGACAGGAGCATGAGTTTTAGAGACAAACATCTAAGAGTTGCAAAGCCAGTTTCCACTGTCTACTGGCTGGTGACCTTGAGCACGTAATTTAATGTGTGATGTTAATAAAGCATCCTGATAGCTATTAGTAGCAGAAACAGAAGATACTGCATAAAAGGTGGCCAGGTGATTGACCTGAATAGGTTTTACATACTTTTCAAAGCTCACTACTTAATATTTCCTTAAAAACCTTGACTCCAAAACCTCATCTACTTGCTTTATAGATTCATGTTAGCAGGCAAAAGAGTAACTAATTTATGTTGGGTGTCTTGTCCCTTATAGGTTATTATTTTTTAATTTTTATTTGGGAATAATTTCTAACTTACAAAAAGTTGCCCAAAATAAAAAGAACCCTACCTCTTAAGTCCTTTACCCAGATTCACCTGTTGTTAGGTTTACTCTATTTGAGAGTAAGTTTCAAACATGTTGGCCTTTTATCCTTAATACTTCAGTGAGTAGTTCTTAAGGGCGGGGACATTCAATTGTATTCACCTTCAGTGATCCATTTCCCACCTGGATATTAATCTAGGACTTTCATCTTCTGCAGAGCCCAAGTTTTGACACCTTGGACTCTGGTCTCAGTTTTAGCTGTGTCAGATTTGGCTCTTGGAATTCACAACTTGCCGTCACGTGAGTAAAAGTCATTTCGATTCTTCTCTGTTTTCAGGACAAGAAATTGGAATCAGATAAAAGAAAATATTTCTTAAATTATGAGGTTCTCCAAATTGTAGCAAAAAGCATGCTTAGTGCTGTCAGAGACCTGAACCAGTTCCTTTAAACGAGCAGGGTTGCGGATGGAGGGGGAGGTGACAAACAGCCTGCGGAGGTGGAGAACTAAGGCCTGAAGATAGGGAAAGGCTTGTCTTAGACCCTAAGGTCATGAGGCCAGTGAGTGGAAGAGCTCCACCCTGACACTGGCAGAGAGGCCTGAAGAACTTCACTCCAACAATCTACTCTCAGAGACAGCATTATCAGCACTTCAGTAACTGAACCTCAGCTCACATTCCTTCTCCCAACACCCAGGAAATTTCACCCAGTTAATAATGATGGTAAAAATAGTTGAGATTTATGAATTTTGCTATGAGGCAGACACTGTGTTAAGCACTTTATATGCATGATCCCATTTAATGCTTAGGATCAGTCTTGCTTTTGATAAGTCCATTGTCTTCCCATTTTACAGATGAGGAAATTAAGGCTCAGATTAAGTGACCTATCCAAGATCCCTCTCTTGGAAAGTAGATCTGTCAGCACTTGAGTCTAGGCTTCCAGAGTCCATTTTCTTCAACCACAATGCAATGAGGGAGTCATCACCCTAGACCTTTGACAGTATTTTTAGAGGAGTTGGAGACAGTCAGGGAGGGCTTCTCAAATATACTTCGAAACTCATATCAAAACATCCAGATGTGCAGACACTTCTCAGTGTTTGTTTCTTTTTGTTCCTTGAATTGCCCATTAAAAAAAAAAAAAAATTGGTGATCATAAGCTTCAAAGTGGTTGGGTGAATTCCATGAGGTTCCATTCTGACTAAATGGAGAGTTTACCCAGGTAACCCTTTTTTTTTTTTTTTTTTTTAATTCTACTACCCAAGCAGGCACATGATCTGTGGTCAGGAATAGAATGCTCCTTCAGGATTTCATGATGCACATTGTTTTGTAAAGGAAATCAGAACAACTGTGTTACTTGAACAAACTTGAAAGCCACCTGCTTGTTTAAACACCACTTCTTAAATATGGCAGAACAGGACAACAGTTATTACTGCTCCCACATACTGAAGTTTAAGATCCACTCACATTTAACGATCACCTCTTTATTTAACAGCTACCATCATTGGCAACAGGGGACTTACAATAGGAAGAAACAGCCTCGAGGTGTGAACTGGGGTATGGCACAGTAATAGGAGATTGAGTTTGATTAGAGTGAGAAATGGGTGTGTCATCTGATTTCTCCTGCACTGGGTTCCTTAGTCATTCACCATTTCCTTTCAAATATTTATTAAGCATCTTTTGCATGCCAGGCACTGTTCTAGATTATAATATAACAATCAACCAAGGTAAGCCAAGTCTGGCTTATGTTTGAGTTTGTGAAAGGCCAAATCATATTGCTACAGAAAGCAAATAGAGGTAAGAGTAGTAGGATCATTCGTTTTTCCACCTTTTATATTTAGTCATGACTTTAACAAGTGAAGGGTAAGGAAGTAGAACCTGAATCACAGTGACTGGACAGGACTGGTGTGGGTCTGCTTGTGGAACAACAGAAGAGCAGGTTCCACCCTCAGGAAATCTCATGCCATGGGTCACCTGGCAGCCTGAGGGTAGATACATCAGTATTAAACTTCTCTGAGTGGCTCTGACATAAAGCAGAAATTGGAACCTTGTGCTGCCGCAGCCCCAGTTTCCTGATAGAGATTATGTCTCCTGTCCAGGTACTTGTGAAAACTAAATGATAAAGACCTTCGACTTATATTAGTTTCTTTATTAATGTTTTCCTCTGAATATACTTTTAAGCTGAAGCTTTTCAAGGACAAAGGGTAGTCAGAGGTCTTCTCTTTATTTGCACATCTGTTTGTCAGGAGTGATGTCAGACATATGTAGAAAATGTCACCTAGCAGCAGTAGAATATATATTCTTCTCAAGAGCAGGACAGAGCACAATTTAGGCCATAAAAGTTAAAAATTTAAGAAGCTGGAAGCATAGCAAGTATCTTTCCAACTACAATTATATGAAATTTAGAAACTGATAATAGGAGGGAAATTATCAGCATGTGAAATTAAGCACAATCCTTCTAACTACCAACGGGTTAGAGACTAAACTGATAATGAAATAAAGAAATACATTGAAATAAATAAAAATGAAAGCACAACATAGTAAAACATATGGGATCACTGAAAGTAGTACTAAGAAGGAAGTTTATGGCAATAAACACCTCTCTTAAGAAAGAGTTCTTTATATAATTTTTATATTAATCCCTTGTTGGATGTATGCTGTAAACCTAGAATGTATGTTGCAAACTAAAGGCTACTTCGATAAAAATCTATTTTAACAAATTTTTAAAGAGAAGTGTCTCAAATAAACAACCTAACAGTAGAGCTGAGGAAACTAGAAAATAACACATACAAGTGAGGCAGAAGTTAGCAGAAGGAAGAAAATAACAGAGATTAGAGCAGAAATAAGGGGAAGAGAAAGTAGAAAAACAACAGAAAAAAATCAGCAAAAAGATAGTTCGTTTTTTGAAAAAATAAATAAAATGGACAAACCTTTAGTTAGACTAAGAAAAAATGAAAGTCAGAATTTATAGTTGAAATGTAATAGAAGAAATTATAGATGATGACACAGAACTATAAAGGATCGTAAGAGACTACCATGAGCAATACCACTCCAACTAGTTTTACAGCCTCGAAGAAAGGAATAAATTCCTAAAACATACAGCCCACTAAGACTGACTCATGAAGAAAGAAAATTTGAACAGATCAATAATGAGTCAGGATATTGAAACTAATCAAAAACCTCCAAGAAACAAAACCCAGGACCAGATGATTTTACTGAAGAATTCCATAAAACATTAAAGAAGTATTAATGCCGCGCCGTCTCAAACACTTAAAAAATTGAAAAGGAAGGAATAATTTCTGCCTCAATGACAAGGCCAGTGCTACACTGACATCAAAGCTGAACAAGTGCACTATAAGAAAAGAAATTTACAGGTCAACAGTCCTGATGAGCATGGATGCAAAAATTTGCAACACAAGACTAGCCAACAAAATTCAACAGTTTATGTAAAGGATTATGTACTATGATCAAGTGGGATTTATCCCCAGAATGTAAGACAGTTTAATATACAAATCAATGAATGTGATAATACCACATTCATAGAACCAGAGATTGATTTATTAATTTACTAATCATCTCAATAAATGCAGGAGCTGGGTGTGCCCTAGTGGCCTCATGGTTTAGTTTACTGGGAGCAGTCCATATACATTCCAAGGTCCCTGGTCTGAGACCCAGGCCCAGGGAAACAGCCAATAAGTAAAATAAATAAAATACATCTTCCTCTTCTTTCTTCCTGCTTGCCTACATGCCTGACTGCTCATCTTCACTCCTGCCTGCACTCTCCTTTAAGAAAATAAAAATTAAAAAATAAATGCAGGGGTATTTAACAAAATTCAACACTCTTTCATGATGAAGACACTCAGCAAAGGAGGTATTAAAGGAATGTACCTCAACATAGTAAGGCCATATGTGACCTATAGCTTAGGGCTCAAAAGTGAAAATACTGAATGATAGTCCACTGATCAGGAATAAGATAAGAATGTCTACTTTTGCTATTTTTAGTGAACATGTAATAGAATTCCTAGCTGGAGCAATTAGACAAGAATAAAAGGCACTCATCTGAAAGGAAAAAGTAAAATGTCTTTGCAAGAGGACATGATATTATAAATAGAAATCCTGACGATTTCACCAAAACTGTTAGCACTAATCAGTGAATTCAGTTAAGTTGCAGGATACCAAATCAGCATTCAACAATCAACTGTGTTTTCTACAACAATGAACTACCTGAAAAAACTTAAGAAAACAATTCCATTTACAAGAGCATCAAAAAATACTCAAGAGTTAACTCAGGATGTAAAAGGTTTATACACTGAAAACTGTAAAAAAAAATCAATAAAAGAAGTGAAAGCAGGCAAAAATAAATAAAACGTGTCTCATCTTTATGGATTAGAAGGCTCAATAATTTTAAAATGTTTGTACTATTAAAGTGATCTACAGATTAATTGCTATCCCTATCAAAATCTCAGTGGCATATTTTTACAAAAAGAGAAAAAAGAATCCTGAAATTCATATGGAACCACAGAATAGCTAAAGTGATCTTGAGGTAGAAGAAAAAAGCTGGAGGCATCGCACATTTTGATTCTAGACTATATGACAAAGCTATAGTAATTAAACAGTATGATACTGACATTACGATACACATACTGACCAACAGTATAGAAGCAAATGTCTAGAAATCCCACGCATCTACAGTTATCATCTTAGGAAAAAACAGTGCCAAGAATACACAATGGAAAAAGGATAGGTTTTTTCAGCAAATGGTGTTAGAAAAAACTGGGCAATCCATATGAAAAAGAATGAAATGAGTATCCTTTGTTACACTATACAAAAAAAATCAACTCAAAATCAATTAGAAGACTTGAACACAAGGCCTGAAACCTTAAACACTTAGGAAAAGTTTTCTGAGGTTAGTCTTGGCAATGATTTCTGGGATACAATGCTCAGACACCAAAATAGATGCATGAGACTATACCATGATTACATCATAAAAGTTACTGCACAATAAACAGTCAACAGAGTGAAAAAGAAGAAGATATTTGAAAACCATTTATCTGATAAGGTGTTTATATCCAAAATATAGAAGGGACTCAAACAACATAATAGCAAAATAAAATCAAATAACCCTAAGTTTAAAACCGGTAACGTACTTGAATAGACTGTTTTCCAAAGAAGACTTACAAATGGGCACCAGGTAAATGCAAAGGCACTCAACCACTAATTGTCAGAGAAAGACCAACTTGTATCACATACCATTTTACATCTGCTAAGATGTCCATTATCAAGAAAACAAGAGATACACCACTCCACGGCAGCCTAGCAGTTAGGCCACTGGACATAGTTCACATACACCGCGAGGACCTAGGTTCGAGACCCAGGACCAGGGGCAACAACCGCAATGAACAACTAAATAAAGTGAATAATGCTTCTTCCTCCTCTCCCAGCCTGCTTGCTTTTTTTTTTTTTTAAAGAGATAACAGATAAAGCGATGTGGAGAAACTGGAAGCTTTGCATATTGTTGATGAAAATGAAAATGGTGTAGGCTCTAGAAAAATAAAATAGAGGCTTCTCAAAGAAATTAAAATAGACCTTCCACATGACATAGAGAAAGATATACAAAAAAATTTCTGGAGGTGATGTGTATGTTTATTACCTCAATCTTGATAGATTCATGGGTATTTGTTTAGGTCCAAGCTCATCAAATTACATGCATTCGACATATGCAGTTTGTTCATCATAGTTATATCGCAATAAAGCTAACTAAGAAACAGATAAGCACACAACTTGCTTTTTTCTCCAAAGAACTTCAGATAACTGACTTACGTTGTTTGCTAAATAAAATCAATCCTGAGAGAGTCTAAAGAACGTTATTTCATGCTAACTCCCAGTATAAACTCACATAGAAAGGGAAAGCTGTACTTCTCTTCCAGTAAAGTGTTTTGGGCAACTGAAATCGAATGGAGGATGAGAAATGCATTTGGCATAGTCTAGAAATCGAATAGGTCAAAGACCCGCATAAACCTGAGCAACCATTAAGTCCCACTGCACACAGAGACCAGTGAGAGAAAAGCTTCAAAGATGGGTGATGGGCTGTCCTGGGCTGAAAGAGGAAATGCAAATTTGGTTTGAATAGCATCCTTGAATTTGAATTTGGGCTGCCTGTCCCTGTCTCATCATTTTTCTAAAGAGGCTCTAAGAACATTTGCTCAAATGACCAGTGAAAAGCTGCTGAAGAGCAGTAGAGAGGTGAAGCAAGACTCACCTTTCTTCCCCTGTCAGAGCCTCAGCTTTTCTGTCTGAAAATGGGGCTAATCAACCCTTATGAAGGGAGAGCATGCTTTGGGTCAGGCCCTCAGCAGGTGCTTATCATGCATGCACTCCCCATAAAGTGGGTACTGATTATCCCCACTATGCCCACGAGGTGACGATTGAATGCCGTCTCCCCTAACAGACTGCAAAACACCGGAAGACAGAGACCCTTTGTGTGATGTCAACTACAGAAATCCCCACAATGTAATTATTCAGCAAATGCTTGGTGAATAGACTTTTTAAAACATGCATGACACCATTCCCTCCACCCCGCCAGAAAAAAACAAAAAATTCTTAAAATTTTTTGAACAGTCTAGAGCTTACCAGATTGAAAAATAGAGCCAACTGGTCTACTCATGAGGATGACAAACCTTTTCATTTTCAGTTTGATTTCTAAGTATGACCATCACCTGATAGTAACTAATTTTTACTATCTGTGAGTCAGAGAGCAAAAAGCACTGTCCCCAAGTCACCAGGGCAACCTTAAATAAAACGAACCCATAATGAAGAGTTTTGTTAAAGAAACAGCTGTGGCATGCCCTGCCATAATATGGGAAGATACTATCATTTCTTTAGTGCTCTGGATTAATAAAGTTCAAGCCCTGTCATTTCTGAAGTGTCTCTAAGAAGGCTTGCTCAGACGTCCAGCCATGGCCTGGGAGAGCAGCCTGGAGAGGAGGCCACATGAAGTGAGCGCTGAGTCAGTCACTCTGCCTCCATGAGGGTCATCCGGGAAACCGGCTATGCTGAGAATTACATGGCTATGGCGGGGTGGGAGGGGAGAGGGTACGGAAGTGCACCGTGCAGACTAAGGTCCGTAAAAAGATGGGAAACTGTTTTGATTTTGTTCTGCTTTGTTTTCCCATTTAGAGTCTATCATGTATGAGATCTAGAGAAGTCACAGGGACAGGACTCCAGAGTTGCTAGCACCATATCACACATCCACAAAATACATCACATTTGGATCGTTGGGAGAACATATTACAACACATATGCTCATGTAACTCGGGATGACCTCTGAATAGCACTCTACTCTCCTTCCCCAAATAAAAGGCACATTGATCACCAAAAGCAAAACAAAAATTAGATTTCCCTGTTGAATTGTAGCCTCCACAGACTTTAGCACTAAGTATGGCGGAAGAAGTGTGAAAGAGACAATATGCATCACTCTTCCTCAGGAAAAAGTGGGGCGCGGCAGATCACAGGACATGACACTTGGAAAGGCCTAGAACATGGAGAACACCTGAAAGGAAGCTTTCCCGGATGTGGAACTCAGCAAAGGGGAAGCCTCAGTTCAATCCAACAAATATTCATCAGGCATCTGCTTTGTGCTTGCAACAAATAATAGATTTATATTTACTGAATACCTATAACGTGCTTAGTTCTACACATGCATCCTCACACTGGTTCACTCCAAAAGGTTCCATAGCCTCAGTTTCAAAGATGAAGCACTACCAGGAGTGCGTTGGTAGAACAGCAGTTAGGTCTGCTGCCTCCAGCCAAATGCTATCCATAAACCAGGGACACAGGTTTACAGCCCAGGACCGGGTGGGGGGTGGTGGGAGGGACAACCAAGATGATAAGCTAAAATAAAAATAAACTGTTTCTTCCTCTCTCTTCCTGCCTGCTTGCCTAATCACCCTCATTCCTGCCTATCCCTTTCCTTAAAAATAAATAAATAAATAAAGGCAAGGCACCTGAGGTTCCGAGAGGTTACAGGATAAACAAAACCAGGAATCTGTACGGCTGCCCTTGACAGCCAGGTCCTCTGAACCAACCTTCCCCAACTCCAGGTCAGGCATGTGTGCTTTTCACTGTTCTTATTTTTTTTCAACTGAAACAGCAGAACGGATCGTTTGTTGTATACATATTATATTCATCTGCAAAGGAGAGCAAAACTATTGCAGAAGGTAACAAATGTAGGACAAAGGACCAAAAGGGGCTGATTTGGTGTGAGTGGCTGGGTCTCTCAAAGGTGGTGGCAGCAGTGAGCTGGTGATGGATGTTTTAGACCCAGTGAGACCATTCTAGACCATAACCTGCGGCCCAGCAGTCTCTACCCAAGTCCTAGACCTCCTGACATCCCTTACCTGGGTCCCCGGGCCTTCTCTGGGAACACTAGCCAACCTTTCACTTGGACCACTGCCTGCGTCCCCTCTGCAATGCTTCCTCCTGCAGTCACTTCTCCTCCACTGGCTCTCAAGGTGCAAAGGTTTCCAAGAAAAGGATGCTAAGGCCCTGTTCTTACTATTTCTAACACTATTGGTGTCCAGAAAGGATTTGAGACATCTGTGGACGAGAGTTTCTAGAGCCGATGCGTCGAGAGACCCCAGTAGTTAAGCCCCCTGCAGCCCAGGCTGCAGACGTAGGCAGGGATCAAAGGGGCGCTGGACATGCGTTGTGAATGTTCGGTCACCCTTGTCCTGATGGACTCGGGTGGGGCTTCCACCGAACACCCCACGGTCTGTTGTAAAGAAAGGCCCTGCTCCTGCCGCCTGTGCAGAGACAAGGGTCTTGCAGGTACTCACTGGCTGTGGGTGCGGCCGGGCAGGCTGGCCCCGAGCATGACGATGTGCCTGGAGTCTGTATTTCTTACCTTGCAACTCTGTGAGGTGCCTGTGGTTATTCCTATTTTGCTCTAAGAATATTAGCTTCAAAGCTGGGATGTCTGGGTTCACAGTCATCCGCGGGGTTGGTGCACAGCGAGGCTGGGTCTCAGCCAGGTGCGTAGGTTCCTTCTTAACTTCAGAGGAAAGTCAGACACCAGCTCTGTCGGAGCCTCAAACCCGCCAGACAAGAGCAGAGACTAAAGTGAGACCGTCATCCAAAGCCTCACCAGTTAATAATGACGAGAACAATAATACAAGTGATTGAACGTTTATCATATACCACTGGATCCCACGTTCTCAACGATTTAACTTTCTCCAGGACTAGCCAAAAGGACACTGGAGTTCAGGCAACAGGAGGTCAGTAACAGCAACAGGATGAGAATCCACTTGGATTCGATTTTAAATGTTGCAAAAGCTGGGTAAGACTCAGCAGGGAGGAAGCGGGGTGACCAGCCCTGATACCAGGGAGGGGCGGCCAGGGACTACGGCCCGGAGCCGTGCTGCGCCGGGCTGTCCGGTGGGGGGCACTGCAGACCGCGCGCCGCCGCACCCAGTTCCAGCTGGGGGCGCCGGGGGCCGCCGCGCCCTAGGGCGCCGCTCTCTCCCCCGCCCGGGTCCCCGCCACCCCAGACCCGTGGTGCTGACAGCCTCCGGGAGGGGATGCCCCCCAAAGCTGGATCTGGGTCGCCAGCCTGAGGCGACACCCCTCGCGTTGGAGGGCCGCGGACTTCGGTCCGCACTCCAGGTGGGGTGCCCCCCGCGCCCAGCCCTGCGCGCGCTCACGCACCTTCCCCCGGGCTTGGAAAGGCTCCGGGGACCGGGTCTTCCGGGGTGGAAGTGGCGAGCCTGGCACTGGCCCCGCGGGAATCTGGGGGTTTCGACTCCTTTGGCTCAGACTGGGCGGAGGAGGGAAAAGTCATCCTGAGACGACTCCGGGAGGATCCGGGGAGCCGCTGAATGTCGCCCCGCAGCTTCCCCAACACGCCCCCACTGTCACTTTTCTCTCTAGTGTGCGTTCCACACCCTACTCAGTCTGCTCGCCAATTCTGACTTTGAACCCAAACGTGATCAGGCGCTTCGGGGACCGGTCACAGCCTGCAGGGAGCGCTGGCCCCCACCAAAGCCGCTGCCAGTGGTCATCGCCATCCCGGGGGAGGGGAACCCACCATGGACCATCCGCGGTGAGGTCACACTTTCTAAAGTTACTCCCTAAAGAGGTAAGTGGTTTCCACTGACCTTGACCCTTCCCTGAGGTCACCTGGGACACAGGCATTTAAGGTGGGCATCTTAACGAGGTGATAACGAAGTGAAAATGGCCTCGTAGCCTCTTGAATTGGAAACCTGATGGAGGCTTTCTTTAGAAAGAGAATTTTACCAAGAGGTGATTCTCACAGAACTCCGTTACCGGTAATAACCCCTGAATGTTAATTGGTCATAATTACCTTATTAAAAGTTTTGCAGACCCCCTCCAAGTTCCAGGATGACAAGGAAAAGAAATTCTCTGAGATTTACAACTGGGAGGGAAACATCGTATTACTTTTTGCATTAGGTTATACATTAACATACTTGTTGAATTTTCCGCTTTCACTTTTTAATATCTTTCCAATTTCCAACTAGTCTCTGGAAATTTAAAATAGGGTGGTGTGAGGACTGGTGTTGTGTATGCCACAGATGGAGATGGAACAGCTGGCCCAGAACATGATGACATTTTTTAAAAGTTAACATCCCCCCTACACTTTTTAAATGATGGTATTAGGAACAGAGGATAATGGCAAAAGTTACTCGTAGAACATCTGTTCCTTCCAATGGGAGGATTTCTTTCCTGCCAAGAATTTATGAATTTTATATAGGAGCTTGGTTCTGTTTGGAGAAGGCAGGAGTCCGGCCAAAACGCCCCCTCCTCACCATGGAATGCAGGAATACTTTGCTCCTGACTAGTAGATGGTTGTTGAAACTGCTGATGGGGCAAAAATCACCCTTCAGAAGGATGTGACTGAGAATAAAAAAAACTCACACCACAGTACCCTGGTGGGGTAGCTATTGGGCACAGTCCGCATACATCCCAAGGTTTCCGGGTTCCCGTCTTGGGGCCAGCGGTAACAACTGAGACAAACCACGAAATAAAATGCTTCCTCCTCTCTCTTCTGCCTGCCTCCTGGCCTTCATTCCTATAGGCACCTTTCCTTAAAAAAAAAAAAATCTCAAACCACTGACCCCATGGTTTCAAGGTGAGTAGAACACTACAAAGGAAGGTCAAGGTCATCAGACAAGACTCCTATTCAGAAGAGAACTAATCCTTTTCCAAGGGGAAAGTTTATTATTGGGCTAAAACCTAACCAACTCCTATCAGTTCATTATAAATGTTCCTTTATGTTCCTTTATTGTCACGTGGTCCAGATAGGCAGTAGTTCATTCAACTCAAACACTTCAGTCAATCCCTTCATCTGTAGTCAATTGTCTTTTGCTTGCTTTTCAATGGAACCAGGTGACTGAAAGGTTTATCTTTTGAAACCACCTGAGGGGTGCTCAGAAAAGCCATCTGGGAGAATAGGACTAAATGGATTAACAGTTGAAACATTAATGAGTCTTCTTTGACTCAAAGCAAGTTTATCTCAGCAGATTTCCAGGGGTCTCCTCATCTGCATCAGAAGACCTTTCTGCTCCTGAGAAGGTGCTGTCAGATGTATGCATTTTCAAGTAGAACACTTCAGGTTCTTGACCCTTAAGTGGAATGGAAGTTTGTTGTTTTCCTATTTGACTCAGAGGATTTCAGAGATAAGATACAAAAAAAAAAAAAAAAAAAAAAAAAAAAAAAAAAAAAAAAAAAAAAAAAAAATTCAATCCATTTCAATATCAATCTAAAATTGGCACACTCTGGTGGCACTAAATAAAGTAACCAAATGCTTTTCCCTCCTCTCTCTTCCTGCCTGCCTGTCTGCTCATCTTCATTCCTACCTGTGTCTTTCCTTTAATTAAAAAAAAAGAAAACAAGGTGGAACAGCGGTTGGGTCAGTCGCCTCCAAAGGAGTAAGTCACATACCCCTGGGTTCAAGTTCCAGATCCCGGGAGGGGTGGAGGAGGAGGGGTGGGAGGCAACTAGTATGAACCACTGAATACGAAAGAAAAAAAGAATGCTTCTTCTCTGTTTACCTGCCTGCCTGCCAACTCACTTTTATTCCTATCTGTACCTTTCCTTTAAAAAAAAACAAGAAGAAAGAAAGAAAAGAATCTAAATTATTCTTGTTTAACAGCTAGAGACAAAATAAACCAACCACCAACATTAAGGTTTTGCTACATTCGTGTCAACAACTATTTATTGAGCATCAGCTACTTGGCAGGCACTTTGCTAGGATCTCTCCTAGCCCTCCGTCTAGAGCAGCTAAATAGGTGAACTAGGCTGCACCTCCATTCATGGTAAGTACCTGAAGGAAAAATCAACCATGTGAAAAGTAAGAAACAGCTGGGGTGGGACAGGCTGGTCTTTTACGGTCAGAGAAGGCTGCTCCAACGTCCTTCTGGAATTTTCCTAATGCAAACATACCCCCAAACACATAAACACAGATAGTGTTTACTAAGTCAGATCAAACTTTATAGGCTCCCACCTCAGGTTAACTGCCGATCATTCTTCTGCATGTAAAGAGCACTGTGGCTTGAGGGCATGGTTTACCTAAAATCTCTCTTAGCCTCCAATTCTTTGTCCTTAAAATGAGAATAAAATCAACGGTCATAGGAATACAGTGGGAACGAAAGGAGAAAAATGCAGGTAAAATGCTACTACGTGGACGGCATGTAGTTCCTTACTAGATGTTAGCTCTTATTTATTAGTTTGCCAGATCCTTTTAATGGAGCAGTGTCGTCCAAGGACATCCTCCACCAATGCCCTGCTGTTGACCACAAAGAATTGAATATAAATGTAACTCAGAATGAGTTAAAGGAGGAAAGGAAAACAACAAAGCAAAACTTAACTGTAGAAAATGTCCCAAGTCAACATATTTTTTGGAGAGACTCCTGTCCCTTCTGCCACCCCCAATGCTGAGTCATACCCACAGTTTCCCTGCCTGTGTCTAGACTCAGAGCCCCTGGGTCTTGCTTTGGGAAGTCCACCTATTGCCTGATGTGCAGTCTGTAGATGAGGGTCTGGAAAATCTAAGATTGGAATGAGATCCTGCAGAAGCCTAACAGTGGGAGACCTGGGGCCTCGGCTTCCCCATTTGTGCAAAAGAAGTCAAGTGTTTGGAAGTCCATCCAGCTGTCATTCATGTTCCCTGGCACTGACTGGCTCCCAGACTGTGCTCCCCTGCTCTGAAGAACCTCCCTGTTTCTGAGATCCGAAATGGCTCTCTGAGTCACTTGTTCATGTGCTGTGGCACAAGCCCAGATCTATTTTCAGTTGAGATCCCGTTTAGGGGAAAAGGGATTATCTTCTGATATTGGGAGCACTAGGAGAATGTTGGCAGAGCGTTCTGGAAGATGGCAGAGGCAGTGTTTCCCACGGGATGTGCCTGAGAATGTGGGCTCAAGCGCAGCGCTCCAATTTGCCACTCCTTTTGCCCAACTTCCTCTTCTGCATTCTCCACTGAAGGGGGCCTCAGCGTGTGTGATACTCAGCAGAAGATACTTTCTTAGGCTTACCTCCAATTGGCTCAGCTATCAAAAGGACTGGGAGTCTTTATTCTGACAGATTGTGTAAAGTGCTTTGGAGTCCATGAATGAAATACCTGGGAAGAAAAGCAATGGCCTATTTACTCTTGATGATTCTATAGAGGCTCTGGAGGTGCTATAATGTATAAATGGATTGCCTCTTCTCGAGTCATCCAAATTGGAGCAGAGAGGAATGCGGTATGTTTTTAATACAATGACAGATAGTGATTACTCATTTCTATTAGAAAGAGGGATGGGTTTGGGCAATCCTATTCATTTAACTTCCTGGGAGGTAGTGAGAGGCAGCAGAAACTTAGGCATGAGGTCCGTGAGTTCTGATTGCAGCTATGCGACCTTAGGTAAGTTAAGTCCTCTGGGCCTCAGTCTTCATTACTACAAAATGGATATAGAATAATAAATTATTAATAATAAAACAATAATATAATAATAAATAAAATATAATTGCTAACTAGCAAATTTCCTGGCGTACCACAGGTGCTTAATAAATGTCCATACATTCCATCTCCCTCTGGCTGCCTTAACCAAGAACTCCAAGTCCAGGCTCCCAGTGCATTCAACCCAACAAACAAGAAATGCTTTCCTGAGCTCAGTGACAAAGACAAAGGAACAAGAAACCGAAGCATTAAAAACAAACAAACAAACCACTGTCCTAAACCTACAATCTAAGAAATTGTCCCTCCTCACGCAGTTTCTAGTCCAGGTTTTGTTTCTAATCTGGGAATGTTGTCAAAGCAAATGTTAGTTAAAAATTGTTTACCAAAGGACAGGTAGTTAAATATTGTGTCCAGCTGAGAGTACTGTTATCAAAAAGCTAAAATAATTGTTCTCAAACCTTTATTTGTAAAGGAAGCCTTTGGACAGAAGTGTTCAGCTATGTCCTGGGGAGTCAGAGGATTTTGTTCCCTTTCCTTTTTGTCGATCTGCTTCTGATCATATCTTTCTTTTTTGAAACTAAGTCCCGTGCATTGTAATTAAGGAAATAAATGAAACGTGTGTACCTATTGACTCAGTATTACCGGAGCCCAAGTAGACTCTACTATTCATAAAGAAAACCAATCTATTACACTTCCTTAATCAGTGCAAAAGTTTCGGTCAAGCAGTTTTATCAATTTTTTTTTAAACTTACATTATCGATAGGTATCAGGACAAGAAAATGAAAATAAAGGAGAATTCCCAACTTGGACGAAGTCATGCATTTCAAATGCAAATTGAGAGTCAAACATGAAACAATAGGGATCTTCTAATCCTTTTACAAAGGCACAAATTGCAAATCAGACTCGATGCCAGAGTGGCTTTGCCTGACAAAGTCTTTAATACACAGAATCCCTCGGGCAAAGCCTCCTCTGTTTCTACAAGCTTTGGCACCAAGGGGACATTATGAAGTTAGCTATGCTCCCTAGCTATAAAGTTAATTGTGCTTAAAACAAAATTAGGTTGTTTCCCTGTGCTAGACAATCTCCAAACCATGGAAACCCAAGGTGCCTTGGCTTGTAGATGGAGGTTCATTTTGCCGGAATCATTCATTCCATGTTGTTGAATAAGACTGATACCTTTGTGCTGAACCTGAATAACACGTTTTAACATGCTTCAACATGCACCAGATAAACAAGTTGGACGTATCTAAAGTATTAAGCGATCTAGAAAATTGCGGGGGAAAAAGATGGCATATGGAGTTGTAGTTAGTGTGGTTGAAGCTCTCAAAGTATCTGATCTCTTTTCCAAACGAGGAAAACAGTTTTTACTGGGGCTGGCATGCTGATGGCTGCATATGCTTTGTATCTCTGGCAGAGTGAAAATATCTGTTGGTATGCCCAGGTTCTTGTTCATCTTTAGTCCCTATGTCTCTACCCTCCTGCCTCCCGCAAAGTGGCTGGTAAAGTAGGTCCTTGAACAGATATGTTTGAGTGGAATTGTACAAAAAGAGGCTGCAGAGCAAAGCCAGCATTATATGTTAACACTTTTGGAGAATAACTCCTATGTGCTGAATAGTGCCTGCCTTATCTGTCAGGTAACACGCACTACAGAAGCCCAGGTGGAAACAATAAAATAACTTTTTTGAACATCAGAGCAAAATATTACACTGAACTTAGAACATTCCTTTTTAGGCCACCCTTGTTGCATGGTGTTTTAAAAAATCTTTGTTTCCCCTCTAAGCATCTCTTGGGTTCTCAGGATGGAGCTATCAGCTACTGTGACCTTGGGTAAGCCCAGTTCTTTATCTGTCCTTCATCAGGGCCTCAGTTTTATCCCCTTGACTTAAATGGTCCTGAAGACCCTTTCCAGCTCTAACAGCTCCAATGTTTGCAATCTGTTATCCATTCCTCCCTGAGGCAGTAACAATGTCTCCAAGTCCAGCCTGGTCAATTTCATGCACTCTTTTCTAGTTATTTGATTCAGGCGTGTTCAGAAGGCAGAAAACTGTTACCCAGGAGCAAAGAGAGTCTCAAAGGTCAAGAGCAGTAAACAAGGTGGGTGGTTTCACATCCACTAATGATGGCCCTTCCTCAGTCCCTCAGTGGGACGGACTGACCCATCCCATAGGCTAAGAGTAGAGAGTGCCTTTTTTTTTTTAAGTTTTTAAGGGCAATTTTTTTTAACATGTATTGTTTTTCATATGTTCATGGTACACTTATATTTTGACCTTGAAAAGAAACCCAATGGATTATCCAAGGAGAAGGATAAAATATTCCCTTTCAGCAAATTCTAGCTTCCTGATGGCCATGCCCAGTGAGCCCTTCTGTTTCCCCCATAACATAAAACAAACCAACAGCACCATATCCAGAAAATTTAATGCAGAGAATCATCTGGCAAGGAAGATTTCTCTAAAAAGAGATAGTAGGATTTGGGGCCTAAATATTCAGTAAGTGATTCATTTTATTCAACTAAACCCAGTAACTATGGTAATCAAGGAAAAAATTAGGAGAGTTTACAGTGTCAAGTGAATGAAGCTGAGTTTTGAAGGATATAATACAGAAGGCATTTTCAGTGGACTGTGTGTCTTTCCAAAGCATCTGAGATCAGTATCCGTAAGCAAAGGCCTCTAGGCTGGTGTATGGAGGGTCAAGAGTAGTTAGCAACATGGTGCACTTAAAGAATGATTGGGTATCTTTGGAAAGGAGACTGGACAGGTAGTTGAGGGCCACAGCTGGAGGAGTGACTATGTTAAACCTTTATCCACTGGGAACCAGGGTCCATGGGAAGTTGATAAGAGGGAGAAGGACTTGGCCAAATTTGTTTGACTAGGGGAGCTGTGTGTGGGACAGAGCGAGGACAACCAGGAGCTTTGCATTGCGTGTCAGAACTGAAGGTGCAGATTGTGTTCAGAGTATAGTGACCAGTGCAAGAAAGATCTTCTGTAAATACAGGCTCCCCCATCAGTCCACCTTGACAAGGGAATAGCACATTGATTGGAGACAGAAAGTCTGGGACTTTTGACTCCTAAACAGGTTTATTGCAAGAACCTGAATGTTAGCAAATCCTTCTGCATTGGGTGTATCCCATTTTGCCTGTAGCCTTACCTGCCCAGCTGACGGAAGTCAAAAGTATTTGAAGAGAAAGGCTGAGTACGTCAGCAAGAATGAGAAACTAAAACAAAATACAAACCTATAAAGAGAACCTCAGTTTTCTCAATTGTAAAATGGGGCAGAATGCAATCCTACCCTTACCTTTTGTGTACGGACTGAGGTGATGGAGCATATTAATGCTTCAGACCTCAGAGTGTGGTGCAGAAGTGAAAAAGGAGGAATGTACACCACCAGAAGTGACCCAGATCACTCAAAAGGTGAGCATGTCTTTTCTGAAAAAATTTCACCCCTTTTTCAGGTCTTCTAAGAGACTTCGGCTGACACGGATTTCCTTATCTCCCTGGGTTTCAGCAAGTGTTTCTAGTATAAGTTACTTGCCCATTTTAACTTTTAAGCGGGTATACATTGGTTTTGTATCATGAGCATCTGACCACCGTTCAATAATATGTTGAATTATTCAGTAATATGTGGGCCCATTAGTAGAGATTCCAATCTTATAGGTGAGATAGGTATTATAACCTCTCTCAACCTCCCTGCTTCAAATACCCACACTGACCAGGTGTGGTCAGTTTGAATTGATTTTAGATAATTG